>APFE030344162.1:0-16782 GCA_000404065.3 Pinus taeda | reverse complement strand
ATAGTAAGAATAATAATAATATTAAATTAATAAATGGAAATTTGACACGGGTCGTTGAGTGAGAAATTAGTCGTTAGCATTTTTTAGCCATTGGAGTCTCTGCTCAGACTATTTAACATGCTAGACTGGATCTGTTTCTTCAACTTATCCTGACGATGAACCACACTAGTTGGTTCGAAACACGTCGACAAAGGTCTTTCTTTATGTGATTTGCGCCGAAATTCTTCTTATAAACTAATCAATTCTGAAGAATATAGCATAACATAGCTAATGATCACCAAATATTAATTTTTTAATAAAAAATAAGAAAGGAAAAAAAATATATTAACCCCAGAGCCCTACAAAACCTAACCTGAGTAATTAATGGTAATATTTAAATTTTAATGTTAAAGTAGTTGACCTTCTCCTTATCTTTCCTTTTTGAAAAGGAAATATAAGGATAATGTCAACTTTTACTTAAATTTTGAATATTAACATTAATTGTTTAGGTTCATTTCAGAGTTGTTCTAATTTCATTCAATTTTGAGAAAGTCAAATTTTAGATCCCATTCAAAACTTAGTGGTGACTGTTTGAATTGCTTCTTTGTAATGAGTCCTAGACTTTGACTTCCAATTTTTCATGTGCATTTATTGCATAATCATATTCCTTGTGAGACTTTGCAACAAAAGTTGATCTTTAATCCATTGCAAGCACTTGACCTAGCTTAGGGAACCATCTGTTACCCCTCCCAAGTTGCTCCTCAACATTGAAAATTTCTTTGGAAGAAGGCATTCATTTTATCCATTAGATCATTTTTTCCACTGTGATAGTCCAACAACACCCCTACCAGCATATGCTTGACAATCCATCTCATCTTTACTATCTACCATATAACAACTCTTAAATATTGTGTCTCCAATATAAAAGAGGAAGAACCAGAAAGTGCCTTCTTGAACCTCTTCTCAACCCACAATATGTTTATCTTCTCTCTTGTGTTTACACTCTAGTCTTCTCACAACATCAGAATGGCGAATCTTAAACATGGTTTCATGATGTGCATCCAGAGAGGCATAATTCACCCTTGCTTTGCATCAAATTAGCCCCCTAGTATTCCCTTTACCTTTACATGCAAGCATTTATTCTCCTTGAGGAGGACTGTTAAGCTTCCCATCCCTTTTTCACCTCCCTCTCCTACTGTCATGAACTTGATCAAAAGGCCCCAGCTAATGACGAGTGGGAGGTTCTAAAGCTTTGTTGGAACAATGCTTGACCACCATGTTGACCAGGCTTCCTTAACAGTAATAGCCTGCCACTTGATCAGAGATGGAACCACTGATAAGATCGATTGCCAGAATTCTTGTGAAGCCTCGTAATCGATAGATAGGTGGGTAATAGTTTTGTTGTAGCTATTGCAAAGACAACACAAAAATGGGATGTGTTGTGCTCATTTGAGAAGGTTATCTCCTCCAGCAATTTTGTTTTTAAGTATGGTCTACATGAGAAGTTTGTTCCTGGGGGGTGCTTTGAGCTTCCACAAGTGCTTCCACCAGGAGTCGATGGCTTGTGGTCGACGAGCTTCGGCTAGCACAAGGTAGCCTTCCTTAGGAGTGTATTTCCCAGCTTTCAAGAGTGCCCATATTACCTCATGTTCACCTTTACCTAACCAGATGTGAGCTTCAGTCAGAGCCCCAATATAGGCATTCCATTATTGTGGAATGTTCAGTCTATGGCCCGATTTCCATGCTTGTTGAAATAATATTGTATGCTCGGGGTCTGCTATCTGGCCAATATGGGTAATGTTTGTTGCTCTGAGAAATTTTCTGAGCTCAACTGGTAACCTATGGACATTCCCGCAGCCAATCCATGGGTCTTGTCCAATCCTCATAGACATTCGAGATTGAATTTTCCAAGTAAACGAAGAAAGACCTCAATAGCCTTTGATTTCAAACACTTCTGCTTTTTCCTTTCTGGGTCCTTTCATAAGGTAAGGAAAGCTGAGGGTCGCTCAGTGAAGGATTTGTTACAAGGTTTGGAGAGTCCAATAGAGGCTTAGATGAGAAAACGTCGGAAATGGGAGGGATCTCGGTAAAATTTCCTGATAGGGGGGCCAAGAAGGGCAACGCTAGTTGAGACGCAGGTGAATTAGCTATGGGCTCCCTGAATTGAGCAACAGAGGGGACACGAGAGCTAAAATAAGGTGGAAGAGAGGCACCACCTATCGAGGAGATTCAAAATCTATGGTCAAGGGATTGATCCACAAAATTAAGGGTAGAAGGCAACAGAGGCTGAACTATGAGGTCCAACACCTAGATGGGTGGTAAAGGTTTGAATATCACATAAAATTTCCTATAGATTAAGTTTGGGGTGTTGCATCGAGGCCTCCCCCCAAAATATAGGGTTACTATCATTTCTGATCTCCCAAAAACCATGGTCCTCATTTAGTGCCCGGTTGTAATTAGCCCTACTCCAGATGGAGGATCCACTCGGCCAGAATAACGGCTGTAACGGTCATAAAAGTTCCAATGTGATGAGACCTATCGACCATCCCATTGACTTGAAGGTGATGGTGGAGAAATCCTTGATTAGTGAACTACTAAGCTACTATCTTCTCATTAAGCAAACAAACCACTAAAGAATTCATTTCTAATTCCTTTTATGATTTCATGATAGGTATTATTTTCTGGAGAATTTTTCTTGTGTGATGAAATATAATTTCTAACTTTATGATGACTTCAATAAATAAAACATATTTTCTACCTTTTAGATTAGAACTCTTTATTTTACCAAGAATATCTATGGATGATCACATACATTTCTTGGTTCACCAACAAATTCTAGGGTTTTCGTTGTAATTTCATTCCTACTAGGATTTGAATAGTTGTTTGTACCGAGGTACTCAAATCCTATAATGGATTCCTCATTTAGTCTCTCTTAATTATTTGGAAACGTGGACTCATCCACAAGGGAAAATTCAGAACACAACCATGGCATTTTCAATCTTTGTTCGTCGTTGGAACTCACTATTGCGTCCGGGTAGGTGCTGGGGAGTTCACGAGGGCCTCTTCAAGGCCAATTTACCGCTCTTGGCATTCTTGAACACTATATAACACTTCGCCAGACATTTCAAAAAGAAAACGCGGTGATTCTTGGGATGATCCAGCACTCCAGCGTGTTGGATCTCCTCTCTGCAAGCTAGGAAGTAGAGCTACGTCACGGAAAGCGAAAGCAACGAAATTTCAAGGCACCATTCTGAAACCAAATCAAGTTCTTTGTCAAGCCTCTATCTACATTCATAATGTAACTCCTTCAGCGGACTATTCAAAAGCAAAATCTTCTTTCCCCGCCAACTATAACAAGGAAATACAGGGTTTTAGTGTTAAAGTCCTCGACAGCTAATTTTCCAAATTTTAAATAAAAACTAACCGTTTATGTCAAAAAAAAAGAAAATGGAGAGCGGAGTGGTTAGGGTTTGACATTGCTCTACAACTAGCAAACCTTCACAGACTGCTTCGTTTTGCCATTAACCTTTAGCCATAAGGTAGCTATAGCACAATAAGGGATAGCTATTGCACAATGGAATCCCCTCAGGGGGAGGACATGATGCCTCCCCTGCTGATACGGAAAAGGGCCTGCGATAGACTGAAAATGTCAGGATGGACCATCTAGAAGATACAGCAACAGAGAATGAAAATGCGCCAATGAATAACAGCACAAATGAAGAACCACGAGTGACGTCAAACACCTGCAAGCCGGTAGCAGTTGACAAACCCAAAACCAAGCTCCCAAGTCAGCGCATCAACACTCAGATCCAGTTTATGAGGGATCATGTTTTGATAGGAAAGTTCATAGGCCTTTTGCAAACAGAGAAAGCTTTGCACAGCTGGATCGTAGCCAAATGGAAGCCAAAAGGGCATATAACACTGTAGTTAGGGCCTAAGGGCTTCTTTACTGCCATTTGGAATTGTCTAGAGGACTGAAACAGGGTATTGGATGGAGGACCATATTTCTTCAACACAGCAGGGTTGTACCTAGGAGGATGGATCGAACACTTTAACCCAGACAAAGAAGATCTGAGCTGGGCCCCGGTTTGGTTGCACCTTTATTCTCTCCCTTTGGAGTATTGGGACGAAGACTCTTTGCGAGACATTGGGAATGGTTTTGGAGAATTCATCAGGGTGGTAGAGGAGATAAAGCTGAAGTGATACACCTCCAATGTGTGGATCTATGTATACATGCACCTCAACAAAGCTCTCCCAGATGCGGTAAGCCTCTACCATGATGATTATGAATGGTTACAAACAATAGATTATGAGTATGTACCATTCCGCCATAAAAAATGCCACGCCCTGGGCCATTTATTCCAAGACTGTCCCTCCAATATGAAATCCACAACCACCCCTTCAATGGACAAATCTAACCTAGATGGGTTCACAAAAGTTCCCAATCGCAAGGAAACCCATAAAAAGCCCTCTACCTCAGTAAAAAATCCTGTCACCAACACCTCCTTGCCTTCAACAAGCAACAGCTTTGAAATCCTGCTCTAGCCAAAGGTTCATATTTTAGATAATTAGAAACAACCTAAAGCCATTCCTAAGACTTTTTCCCATTCTGCTCCATCAAGCTCAAAGAAATCCCTCACTTCTAAGCAACCCGCAGACACCAAAACGCCCTCTCCGAGTAACATGCAGAAAAGTACTGCTCAAGGTATGGAGGTAGATAGCACTCAGATGCAGCTCACGATTGTAGATAATATAGAGGAGGAGCAGGAAATAGTATAGCACATGGAAAAGGAACAAGAGAGCTTCGACATTAGAGATCTAGATAGACTGGGATTTGAACAAGCTTGTAAGAAAAAGGAATATGACAAAATTCCTAAGCGACAACTAGAGAACTTAGAAGTAATTCTCTCAAGAGCACAGAAGCAAAGATCATTAGGCGTCCAAACTAGTAGTCAGTGGGATGGAAGGAATATCTTCAAAGACAACAAGAAATGAGGGTGAAAAACCGATCTTTAGAGAACCATCCACATAGGGGAGATACTAGTGGAATCTGGAAGATACTCCAAGCTCACCAAATACTATAATCCCCTTCCCAATAATGAATCATGAAGCTCATCTCATGGAACATCAGAGAGCTCAACAACCCAGGGAAGGGACGATTAACAAAGAACATGCTACAACAGGAAAATCCTCAAATTCTCTTGTTACAGGAGACTAACTGTAATTCCACAATGTTGGATCAGATCCTTGCCAAAGCGTGGCCAGGAAGCAAAGACTTGGCGGTGGAAGCCATGGGAGCCTCAGGAGGGCTAGCCATCATTTGGGATGATAGAGCTATAACACTTACCAACATACATGCCAGTAAGCACTTTATTCAGGCCAAGTTTCATTTAACAGGGACAAATTTTCATGGACACAACTAATGTCTACTGCGCCCAGGAGGCAACAAACAAAGTAGACACACTGAACACCCTAACTCTGATCAACTCAGAAAGATCCCACCCACTTTGGATCACAGGAGGGGACTTCAACATGATTACAAGATTGGAGGAAAAAAGAGGAGGACAAATCAAGCTGGACTGTTGTTATATACATTTTTGGGCACTTCAACCCCAATCAAAAATGTCCATAAACTGAGGGCTCTTAAGTCCCTAAAAGTGTTGCTTCACTGCCTAAAGGAACAAGGTCAACTAATTACATCATCTCCCAGAAGTTATCCACTGAAAACGGCTCATAAATGGTCAAAACTAGACCATGTTGAAAGCTCAATACAGAGGGTACGATGCATATCACCTTCCCAATGTACAAGGTGTGATGCATACTGATTTTCTCCTCTGTAGGGTGCGATGGTGGGGAATGGACAAATGGCAGGGACAAAAATGCGAGGTGGAAGATCATGGAATCTTCTAGAAGCTTCCCCTCTAACACTTGCCTCTCCATTTTTTACCAAAGATGAGTAAGAGATCATCATTCTCCAAGTGGAAGCAGGAACTATTAGAGAGAAGACACTAATCAAGATCCCAAAAGATGACTCACCTCTTTGTAATCATCTATATATGGATACCTCATCACAGAGATCCAGAGGCTGGAATTTTGTATCCTATAGAGAAGTGTTGTTGGTATTCTGGTGTACATTCATAGTGTTGGGTAATCTAGCTTTTCTTGAGGTGAAGAAGGGCTTCTTAGCTGGAGGATGATGCTAGGTCAGTGCACGTGGTTGTAATCTTCTTGCTACTTTTCATCTGAATAAAGCTATTCTTGTTTCCATCCATATTCTTGTGTACTTATTTATATATGCATGTATATGGTTAATGCACATCTGATCTTGCATTATTTATGAATTTAGATCCTTGTTTCTTGCATAGTGGTATGTTGCTGTGATTCCACAGGTTCTTTTGATGTTGGGCAGACAAAGGAGAAGCGGCGAAACTCTATCAAGAAAGAGAGGAAACCAAGCGCAAGACTCAGGTTGGCCCTCTTGGTCCTCTTCTCATCTATTTTCATAAAAGGAATCAATAGTAGACTTTGATTGTTTGTTTCTAAGATAGCCACCCATCTTAGTGGGAATATTAGCATCCGAGTGGACACTATTCCCGGATACAAATGGCGATCTTCATAGGTGAGTGACTAGATTACTTGTTAGTTTATCTATCCTTGTTTCTTTCATTACATACAGATGGAGGCCTGAAGTCAAGCCAGCTAGCCTTCGAACTGCATTTGTCATACAAATGCAAAGTAGATCAATGTTGCTTTAGTCAATCTCCGTGTTTTGTTTATGAATTAAACAATAGATCTGCAAGCAATCTAATTACTCTAAGTAGTGGCTCTAGTAACCTCTTAGATCACCCCTATGTTTTACATACATTGATCTTTACTTATTCAGCCTAAACACCTGAACTATATTGCAAACTCTAAGTGAAATCTCATTCAAAGTCTCGCACTGCTACCATCGCACCCTGCCTTCAAGGCAGCCTACATGCATCACACTTCCCGAATGGAGTAGGTGCGCTGCATACTAAGTTCACTGTGTAACAAGTGTGATGGTTAGGGAGGATTGACTTTACCCTCCGACTATGGATTTTTCTCGCTGTTTTCAGTCTTATTCAAGATTTTTACTGTCTGTAATCAGTGCACTTCTGTGAAAACGCCCTTCTCTTGCATTATCCGCTTCCTTAGTGCAAAGAACTATAAATGTTTTTTATATATTGTGTGTCATTTTAGTTCTCTTTTGCAAAAAGTAGCATAGTCGAACTGTCGTCTCTAGATCTAAAAGTGTCGTAGCTGTCGTTTTCAGTTTTAGAAAGCAATTCTATTTTTTTAGATAGTCGATTATACAGTCATTGTTGCAAAGGATTTGAATTACTAGTTTTAAAGTGTCGAAAAGCAATTTTGATTTCAAAATTGCAAAGTGTCTCTCTTACTTTCACTTCGTTTTGAAAAATAATTTTGTTGAGTACTGTCGCTTTAAAAGTAATTCAATTTTGCACATAGATTTCTTAACTTCATTCACACATTAAGAGAGCTGAAAAATAAATACATGCATGTGCATTTGCATTTTGAATGCTTGGCTTGATTTAGGACTGTGCATTTTAGCGTGTGCTCTGTGCTCTGTGAAGAAAAGATGCTTGACTTTCTTCCCTTTAGTAGCTAGGATTTTCAGTGTTGAAAGAAGATAAAACATTTGTTTATCATCTTAGACTGCATTTAGGAATTATACATACATCACGTGGTGAACCTGAAAGGCAAAATGTTAAGCAAGGTCAACTTAAAATAAATCCAATGAATCTAACAACACTTTGGAACTTAACGCACAACATCTAGAGGTCTAGGCTAGAGACGTATTCTGGCGTCGTAAAACCTGGTAACTTTTGCTTTCAGTGTTGGTTGGGTGATTCCTCCACTCTGAGACGGCAAGTACCAGTATGGACTTGTGCTCCCACATACAGTCACATATATATTGGGAGACCACAATAGGCTGCATCATTTATCCTTAGGAAGTTGTGTTTGCTGCCCTATCGATCATAATGCACCAAACACAACATTCGGGAAGATTGACTGCCGTACCATAAAAAGTATTCTACATTTTTACGATTGGTTTAGTAATCCTCTCTGCCTAGATCTCTAGAGAAGTCCAGTTTTCTCCTTTTCAAACTCCTTAAAGGAAAATATCCTCTAAGCGCTTGTCACTTCAAGCTCAATAAAAATCGAAGGCAACTAGAGTCATATTTTATTTTTTCTCGACTCTTTAAAATTGAAAAAACAAGTTGTGTCAAAGCGTCTAAAACTCATTTAATTCGAAAAACATTTTGCCCTTTTTATTTTGAGTTGATCAAGTAATCCACAATCGGGGAAGAAAGTCAATCAAAACCCCATCGTTCACAGAGACTTACGAGTCAACCATCGTTGACTCCAGAAGCAAAGCCATTTCGGACGAAGTGAACTCATTTAACTGGATCAAAGTCCCCTAGCTTGGTTGGAGCAAGCACTCCAACATCCTCAGAGACTCCGGTTACTCCGAACATTTATGGAATCCCTGCCTCTACAGAAGAGATTCCGCAACAGCAAAAGGACATTACAACTGATCCTAGTGTGATGGTTAACACTTCTATCCCTGAACTGGCTCCGTCTACAGCCGATTCGGAAGATGTTAATCCCCAACCGTTTGCTGCTGTAAAACTTACATCTTCTTCAGCACCAGAAATATTTTATGGACCTGACGGTCTGCCTCTTCCTCCTAGATTGATTGCTATAGAAGTGATTGTGGAAGATCCTCCATCTAGCACTCCAACGCAGCTTGGATTTGGGATCGCCCTATATCCTTCTTCATCAGAGAATATTCACCCACCCTCGGAAGTTCCTGAAGAATCACTCAGGAATATTTTGGATAGACTTAATATGTCTGAACAACTGTCAACATGAAGGACTGTGTCACCCGACACAGGAACAGCAGAAGCTCCTTTTGTTATTCCGACGATGTTTTTCGGCGTGCCATCTGTCCCAACCAACTTTCAATTTCTGGATGGAGTCCATCCTGGGACTGTTTCGATAGTATGGACTGTTCTTGTTTGTTCGTCCGGAATTATATCTGGAATCTCTTACGTTGAGTCTAGACAAATTGATCCGTCACAAGGTCCCAAAGGCAAATTATTCCTTTGAACACGTGATTACCGTCGTATGGAGGGTCGTATACCCTTTCATTGTCTTCCCCAGAAGGACAACCATGCGTGAGTTCACAACAAAATTTGGGTTATGCTGGAATCACAACTAGCGGTTGGGTCCCAGTCCTATCTCAACAACCAAGAGTTGTATGCTCAATACAACAAAGTTCACCTATGACAAACATCCCCACTACGCTGGCTATTGTGGTAGTATTGCAAGTGCAAGCATCACCAATTATATGCCAACCTCAAGTTTCGCAGGTCGCCATACAACAATCTCTTGTACCTCCGACACAACCACAGTCACCCACTAGTGGAATGGCACAGGTTCAAATGGGGAACACCAATCCCCGTCTTGGTCAAACAGCCAGTGCTGGAAAACAGACCATGTCTTCACAACCATGGTTGGTGCAATACCAACAACCGAAATTCCAGCAAGCTTACCAAAGATATTAGAAAAAAATCTTTGCAAGTAATGGGCAGCAGTATCAACCATATCATAATGGTTATGTCCATCAACCTTACCAAAGTTACCAACATCAAATGCATTATGCTGGTATATAAAGGCCGACCGATCAAATGATTTTGTCTTATCCTAGGTATGCTCAACCAAGCCTGAATCAACAGTTTCCCTTCGTATAAACTCTAGAGTCACCGAATCTAAGTCGACTAACGAATGATCCAATTGCCTATGCCCCTTGGTGGCCGGTGATTCCACATAAACTTCCGTCGGATATTCCTAAATTTAATGGAAATCCGGGCGAAGACCCATTGAATGATGTGATGACCTTTCATCTATGGTGTTCATCAAACACTCTCAATGATGATTTGATTCGACTTCGCCTCTTTCAGCACACGTTAACTAGACCAGCAGCAAAGTGGTATATCGAACTGCCTAAAGCTTCGTTTGATAACTTCAGCATCCTAGCCACAACCTTTTTAACCCATTTTCAGTTACTTATCAAGTACGAAACAGGAACTGAGCTGCTTACCAATTTCAAACAAACGATAGCCACTCACATATCCGATCATATTCATGAGTGTCGGCGTCGTCATAGAATGTTAAAAACATATGTTCTTCATCAGCTATTGGCTAAATGGTTTATTAATTCATTGTTACCTGCTATTACAGAAGATGTGGCAAAGGGGGGAGTCGTCACTCAAGAGCAAGTTATTGTTCGTGCATAATATCTAGACTTGATCTATACTCAATCTGGCATGCTCTACGATAAAATCCCTGACGCTCCTAGACTATAATTCTCCGTTCCTCTGCCTCCTAAATCAAACAAAGACTCTCATGTTGGCGATGGTGTGATAGGTACGACGAGTGCTAAAACGACAAAGGCCACATTGAAAAAGGCCCGCACGGTTTTGAGTCAAGATGCAAAAGAGGAATTTCTAGCCTCAGAAGTAAATTCTGTGTCAACAGACAAAGGCAAAGAAACCAAGCAACCAAGAGGCAAGAAGAAAAAACAAGGGAAGAAGAAAAACTAGGGAGACTCATCTCCTAGAAAAAGTTCAAAAACCTTGGTTGTGCTTATGGATCCGTTTCCAAACCCATGAACAAATCTGGTTGCTAGCGAAAATGCTTCCCTGTCCCAGGTGCTAATGTTGTCAGTCTCAAAGCAACTGAATGATGCTCTAATAATGACAAGGAGTAAAGATTACGGGAATCCACAGATGTTGAACAACAAGGATAATGATCAACCTAATAGTTCAACAACGACTTCAATAGAAGTCGTGCCACCCATCATTCCTGAATTAACAATAAAACGACCAAAGGAGGTGGTACACAAATCGACATTTAATCCTCATGCCCGAGTAGCGCAGCACTATAATATAGTGGAGGATTTAGCTCAATCACCATCCGTGATGTCGACTCTTGAGGTGCTGCAAAATTTCCCCTCCCAAAAGCAGTCTTTATTATCAGTAATAGGTGGGATTGTCCCAACGGATTCCAATCTTGTATCTTTTAATCATAAGGGATACAACCCTCAGTTACCAGCTCAACTAGCTTTCCTCATTCAAGTGAAAGCCCTCAACAAAACTGTTCATAGAACAATTATTGATGGGGTGCATCAACATGTATCATGTCGATGAGTTGTTGGAAAACTCTGGGGCCTCCATCTTTGTTGCGATCATCAACGACATTAAAAGCATTTGATGGATGAACATACACCCCGTATGGGATACTAAGTAACTTCCAAGTCGAACTGGGGGGCAAAACAGTAGAAATTGATGTTGAAGTCATCGACAGGAATCTTGATTACAACATCCTACTCGAAAGACCCTGGATATATGCCATGGTAGCTGTTGTGTCGACCTACTTTAGGAAAATTTCATTTCCTTCCCAAGGGGGAATTACAATCATCGACCAACAAACTTTTCTCCCCAACAGTTCGCAAGTTACAGGAAGCATTCCAATGATCCATGGAAGCCCCAACATGCTTCATAATATCAGAGCAGGCCTACTAAAAGACCCTACGTTAATGGGAACTTTTACCCTACCACCTCCTACCAATTTGGCAGAAGTGGCTAATGTAGGACCCTGCAATATGATATCTTCCAGTCAAAAGATGTCAGAAAATGATGTTAAAATGGATCATTCGCAGGTTTTTCCTCTAACCCCACTTGAAATATTATAGCAATCAATGTTCTCAGCATGGGAGGCAAACCAACATCAATGCTCGTCAAGCGTTTGGATAGATAGGTCAATGGAATATGGCAACCCTTCAGATCCTTGGTCGCAACTACACTCTGCAGATGAAGGAATCATTCAATCGATGATGATTGATAGGGCACCATGGGAAGATTACAACCATCGTTCCCATCTTCTGACTTGGAAAGAAGATAATTCCGGCGACCTACACAATCCTTCAGTATTTGACTTTCTGACCAATACTGTAAACACGATGGATTCTGAGAGAAACCTATCCAATATCGAAGAGACTATTGCCATAAATGTCTCGACCAAAATAGATGTTGTAGAGAACATTCATGTTGGCAAATCTTGTTCTTCTTCCGAACTGGAAATATATAGCACTCTCTTTCGCGAGTTTAGAGATGTCTTTGATTGGTCATATGATGAAATGTCAGGTATCGACTCGAGCATAGTTCAACATGAGATTAAGATGTATCTAGATGTCAAACGAGTACGACAGCGGCTAAGGCAGGTGCACCCCAAGAAAGCCGTTGCCATCAAGGCGGAAGTTGAGAAACTCCTCCATGTTGGTTTCATTTACCCCGTTCCTCTAACCAATTGGGTATCGAATATTGTTCCTGTGATGAAAAAACAAGGAAGGATTAGAGTGTGCATTGATTACAGGGATGTAAATCAAGCTTGTCCAAAAGACAACTACCCTACACCCTTTATCAATCAGATAATTGATGAATGCACCAGATGCGAAATCTTTTCATTCATGGATGCATTTTCCAGATATAATCAAATAAATATCCACCCACAAGACCAGTAAAAGACTAGATTCATTTGTCCGTGGGGCACATTCGCATATTGCAAGCTACCCTTTGGTTTGAAGAATGCAGGGGAAAATTTTCATAGAGCAATGAACTATGCTTTCCATCACATCAAAAACATCATTCAACCTTATCTCGGTGATCTCCCAGCTCATTCGTGAAAGCGGACCGATCATTCACGCCATTTGAGAGTAATATTTCTACATTTCCGACACTACAAGATAAGACTCAATCCACACAAATGTGTGTTTTGCATCAGTCCTGGTCGTTTACTTGGCTTCATTGTCTCAAAATATGGGATTCATCTCGACCCTTGCAAGGTTCCGGCAATCATCGATTTTCATCCACCTTCAAGCCTGCCTCAGATTCAGAAACTCAAAGGGAAAGAAAATTTCCTCAGGAGGTTCATTCCAAATTACGTCGAAATAGCTAAAGGTTATACTCGTCCTTTGAAAAAGGATGTACCCTTCATTTGGGACCAGGTCGCGCAAGCCTCCTTTGATGCTTTAAAGAAATCTCCAATACAAGAGTCATTAATGTATGCTCCTGATTATCAAAAAGACTTTAACCTATATCTGGCTGCAGCAGATATGACCATAGGAATGGTTTTAGTTCAAGAAGACAATGGAATTGAACATCCTATATATTATTTAAGCCAAAACTTAAATGATATGGAAATGAAATACTCCTACATTGAAAAGCTCGCCCTCGTGGCTGTTCAAGCAATACAGAGATTTCGACACTATGTCCTCTTCAGAAAAGCTACCATTTTATCAGATTGCAACCCCATGACTTATATATTGTCGCGACAGTTGCTGGGGTGCAAGTATTTGAAATGGATAGCAATTCTACAAGAGTTTGATTTGGAATTCAAAAAATCCAAATCAAAGAAAACCCTGGTATTCGCGGAGTTACTATGAGATCTCCCATCGTCGTCCAACGATGCAACATCCTAAGAAGCAATCGTGGATGAAAATTTGTTTTTGATATCTTCAAGCGATTTGTGGTACGAAGATATAATCATTTATCTCCAGACAAAAACATACAGGTCTAATACCTCATGCTCCAAACAACGACGTATTAGATACCAAGAAAAAGACTACGTGATCATCGGTGATACTCTTTACCGTCATGGTATCGATATAGTTCTGCGGAGGTGCCTCACCCTTGAGGAGGCCGAAAAAGTCCTGAATGACTGCCATTTAGGTGCGTGTGGGGGCATCAATCTGGTTATGCTAAGGCGCAAAAAATTTTACGAGAAGGATACTTCTGGCCAACAATGTTCAAATATTGCATAACCACAGTTAGAAGTTGTCATGCTTGCCAAATTTTCGATAGCAAAACCAGAAGACCACCCACACCGTTGCACCCAGTAGTAGCCGTTGGGCCATTTGCCAAATGGGGCATAGATTTCATGACATGTAACCCCACCTCGACCGGGGGGCATGGGTACATAATAGTCGCGGTGGACTATTTTACCAAATGGGTCGAGGCGATGCCTACATTAAACAATAGCAGCGAAATGGCTGCCCTTTTCTTTTTCAATCACGTAGTCTCCAGATTCGGCGTTCCACAGGCCATAGTCACAGATCATGGATCCTATTTTCGCAATCATATGATGGCCGAGTTGGCTGCCAAATTAGGACTATCCCATGACAGCTCTATTCCGTACTATCCGCAAGCTAACGGACAGGTTGAAGCAATCAACAAAGTCCTAAAGCGCATGCTGCAAAGGATGATCGGATTCCACAAATGGGATTGGCACCTAATCCTGTACTCGGCCTTGTGGGCATACTGGACATCGGTAAGAAATGCAACTGGATTCACACCTTTTCAATTAAGTGTACGGTTTGGAAGCAATCTTACCGGTTCAATGTGAAATCTTGTCCCTCAAACTCGCAGTCGACCTTCTCCCTGGAACCTCAAAAGAAGAGGCTCGTTTCTTGGAATTAACCCATTTGGACGAAACCCATCGTGATGCAGCTTTAGCTATCGAGGCTCATGAGAAACGAGTCAAAGCACAGTTCGACAAGAATGTCAAACCTCGTGTCTTCTCAGAGGGTGATTTGGTTTTACTTTATGACCAGGAATCTGTTAAATTGGGAGCAAGGAAATTCAAATCGTTATGGATGGGTCCATATATTGTTAAACGAGTGTTAGCAAAAGGAGCCTACGAGTTGATGGACTATGATGGGATTCCACTGGCACAATCTCGCAACAGTTTGTACCTCAAGCGTTACTATGCTTGATTTCGCATAGCAATCCTTGTGCTTTTGTTACATTTTTGTTTTCGCCAAGAGCATTGAATTTGGTTAAGTAATCAACCTTTTGCTTTCATTGTAGATGTCTAACCTACTGGAATCATTCCTTGGATATGCCGACATGGCAAGTCATCGTTCGCGGAATCTGTCTTCTGCGGCATGGGCCATTTTCAATCCTAGCGAGGAGTTAGTAAGTTTCAGAGGAGTGTGTATTGGTTGATCTACGAACAATATCGCTGAGTACAACACATTGATAGAACTCCTTTCTGATGCCATCACACATGGTATATGCCGAATTATCGTCAGGCTAGACTCACAACTCGTCATTCTACAACTCACCGGCATCTATGTTGTACGAAATCCAGCTATCTATCGCATGTTCTTAAGGGTCAAAATTTTGGAAAGATAGTTCGATTTCATCCAATATCAACATATTTCCAGAAGTTTAAACACTTTAATGGACTCATTGGCAAATTATTTGTTGGATAGACATTTGCGACATTTATAAAAAGAAGCATCACATCAATATATACAATAGGATTATGTAATTATACCGAATTAAAGCTCCGAAAATCAAAAATATATTCCATAACTATTTATAGTCTGTACATAATGTTCTGTAACCAAGACAGAATTGGTCAAATGACCCAAAACTCAAAAATTCTAGGGGGGCACCCTAGCCTAATGATGTTGGTGATAACAAGTGACCGCCTGTGTAATCATGCGTAAGAGCCTAGTCCATCGACTCGGCACTCCAGTAGTACATCACTCAAATTGGTGGAACTGGGCCAACATCTGCATGAGCACATGAGTTTCGATTAGTCTTGATCATAAGAATATAAGAACATTATAAACAACAATAAACAGAGATATGGTCAGAAGAAAATTACCCACGGCACCCCACTGCTCTCCAGCCAGCAGCACCAAATCTGGATCACCTCAGAAATCCATACCAGCATATGGGAACCTTGCATAGACCATCTTCTGATGGTCAAAATACTCGAAGAAGGTCTCAGAAAAAGAAATCTAGGGCTGACCAGCATGCCGAGACATGAGATTGACCCATCTCTGCATTTGTGGTTTCGTCGGTGGAGGTAGGCCAAGTGATATATACTATGGCCGCATTAGTGGGATTCGCTCCAAGGCGAAAGTAGTCAAAATAGAACCATAGCCAAAGTTCTTGGATCTGTCGCTCTTCACCTTGGTCAATTGTTCCTTCATCACAAAAAGTACTGCATCACACCAATTGAACACCTTCGGTTCAAGGCATTCCAAAGCATACTACATATAAGATATTTTGGCTATATGAAGAGTAGAACTACCAGCCAGTCTAGCAAAAGTAAACAGGATGGTCCGCACTCAGCTGAGATCCCTCTCTACAATGTCGGCGAATGTACTCCCTCACAGACTCACTCCCACTGGTGGAGCCTGATAAAGAGAGAGGGGTACCATGTCTCGATAAGCCGGTCAGAAAATAGATGTCCACCACTGTCAAGGGGATCGATTTGCCCCTAATCTAGAATACCTGGTTGATAGGATCCCAGGCATTGAGGAAATACTACAACAAACTGATTTGTTGCCTCATGCTAGAGATACGGAAAAACTTCAGAAGGCCACAATTCTGTAATGCAGCCACTATGCCCGGATCATGTAAAGCAACAACGTCCTCTTCTTCATGCTCGTGTTCTTGCCATGTAACAACCATTTTTCTCCGATGAATCTCTGAAAAACAAACCAAGGAAGAGTCAGGATCTTCATTTGGTGAAAACAGGTAAAAATGTTCATAAGGAAATTATGCAAAAATTTTCCTCCCTACGCCCATCGCACCCCAGCAAGTCTACTAGGAGCGATGCATACTAACTAGTCAGTGGAGACATCAGTATGCATCACACCTTTTGACTAAGGAAGGG
>APFE030344148.1:0-27001 GCA_000404065.3 Pinus taeda | reverse complement strand
CGCCATTAGGAAGCATTTATTTTATCAACTTTATCAAACCTTCCTTCAAACCTTCCATGTCTACTTTTAATTGATCCTTCAAAACTTCCAAGTCTAATTTTAAACCATTCTTCAAACCATTCATCCTCAATTCCAATTAATTTTTGGTTACTCTTTGCGAGAGTGAAAGTTGCTTCACTTGGTCACATAATTTTGATATATCATGTTGTATTTCCTCCTCTTCTTCATGTGTCATAGTAGAGATTTCTGGTTGTGTACTCAAGGTATTAAACTTTTTGTTTCCAGGAATATTGGAACCAAATAATGATATTTATTCTTTACTATGCCTTTCGAATTACTTTAGATCAATTTTCCAAACAAAACTTATGCAAATTTAAAAAAATACACACCTTTTTATTTTTGTGTTTTGGAGCATGATATTGAAATTGCTGTATATATGAGATTTTGGCCTCCCAAGGTTTGAAATTTTGTCTTGTGGTATCCCTCTAAGTATTCTTTCTAACATCACAAATAAAACCAAGAAAGGATTTTTCACCATAAAGTTATGCCAAATATGCATGATGACCTGATTATGGCATGTTCAGTAGAGCGAAATTGTATAGGATGACACGTAACCCTATTTCAAACATCAGACCTCAAATTTATATAATAGGAATTATAGTCCATGCAATTTGAGATACATTTTACAAAATTCAAATCTGATTCATGAAAATAAATGTATGTTGATCTTCCCTAGGTCACTCATTCGAGATCGAATTTTGGAGCTGCAAAAACCTTAAATTCTTCATATGATATCTTATATAATATATCGAATCAAGATCTAAAATTTTTGCATTAATTTCACCAAGATTTATGCTCCATGTGGTCAAAATTTTAGCTTATGAACCTTCGTAGAAAAAGAATTACAGTGAAAATTCCAAGATGTCATGTTTCAAGCAGAAAAACCCTAGAATCCAAAGCTTTGATACCAAATCTTACACAACTAAATCACAAAATTATCCTCTTCAAGGGGGAACCCTCATTTACATGAAATAAATGAACAATTCTTATATGATACAAATGAAAAGACCTCCTCGACATATATAGGAGTCTAAAGGGTTACAATATAATCAAAGCCTACATAACAATAATAATGTAAGGGTACAACAATAATAATATCGAGCTTCTATGAGGAAAAGCAATAAAAATATGGGATCTGCATGGGCACAAAATAAAAATAGGGAGGCTACAGTAATAATAATAATAAGGGGGCTACACTAATATTGTAAGGTCCTAACATATTAAAATATTGATAATGGTTACCCAATTAACATATTTTTTACTACTTGCAAAGATATTGCAAGACTACATAATAATAGTTGACGCAAGTTCAACTATTTGTATTGTACTTGATGTAAAAAGTATATGGATTGAGTAATGTTTTAACAATCCTTGAAGGGTTATGTAGTCAAGGTGTTCACATCATCACCTTGGGAGTGAAAGGTAACAGTATAAGAGGATATCCTAATCTTCATGAAGATCACTTTCATGTTTAGAGGATGATATGATAAGGCTCCACAAAATTCTTTTATTAGTGATGATGACTAAACGAAATTGAAATGAAAGGTTGATGGTTTGAACCTTGTCATAATATTGGATGAGTAAGATGTCTCCATAAGCTCTAACAATAAAGAATCTCAATATGATGAGATACAAAGGAAATAAGGAGCCATGCAACTATCTCAATGAAGAAATGGTAGTTGATACACCTATAAATATAAGTTAAAGATTATATATTTCCCAATTGAAAGGAAGTTAAATAATCTCCTCTATTCCTTAGAGGGAGTAGGAATTCTCTTTTAATAATTGAAAAAGGAGTAAGGATCAATTTGGTAATCAATATGGAACCAAGATTTGCTCTCTGGTTGAGAGGGAGTGATGATGTACATCAGATTTGTATTGTATTTTATCATGTGTCATACACTAGGCCAGTACTAATAGTCATATGTCTAAGTGAACGCCATGGTAGGGAGAATGGATGTTTGGATAATCATATAAGATTAATTGAGGATAAAAAGATCCAATATAGAGAGTGGACTGACACCCTTTGAGGATTGGACAAGTATTCAAGATAATATTGGTCGAGGAGGACTAATATTATTTGAGGATTGGAAATAAGAAATAATAATAATCATAAAAGGACATACCTAACGGACAACCGAATGGGGTATGTTCCTTAAGAGATAGTGTGGTGTCTCAATTAAAGTCTCCCAACCTTATGCTCTGATATAAGAAGAGACTGTCATGTTAAGGCCTTACTATGGTGACAATGTTGGTATTGGGATGGGGTGCCCTAGGTCAGTTTTCGGGTTAAAATAACCCACGTTTTGATGTATATTTTGTAACGAAGGTAATGTCTCTGTGATTTATGGATGCAGAGTGCATAGATGGTTAGGAGTGAAATGGGTTTAGCCTCTTTTTATGAAAAGGTTATTTAGCTTTGAGATCCACCCATGGTCTGTAGACCATTGGATTGTATGTTAAAGGTTATAAATAAGTGTGTCTTAGAGAGTTTAAGAGATAATCTCAAAAATGATGAATGTAATGGGTCAATAGAAGAGACATGATAACACAGAGAGTGGGTCAGATAGGAGAGAAAGGCTTTGTAGCTGAGTGTGTAGAGGCCTAGGTAGAGTACACAACTGAGTGCACAGACCCTTGCAGCTAAGTGAGGAGGGTAGTTTTGAGTTTGTAAACCTGAACTGAAGATTAATAAAAAATATTATTGAAGAACTGCTATGTATATTTTCTTATTTATGTTTACTTTTATTTGTGATATATGTTGTGGATGAATAATGTATTTATGAAATATTGATCTAATGATGTGCGATTCACTTGGATACATCTTAATATCTGTATGCAAATTCATGTTAAGTACTTTCACGAAGACTGTGATGAATTATGTTATGTTTTCTAATTAATCTAAGTAGATCTATGTGAACGTTAATCTAGAATTGTTCTCTGATGGATGTAAGTGCATAAATCAACTGCTAAGGGTCCGGAAAATCCTATCTTAGACCTTTGAGAAGGCCTAGAGGCTATTTCAGTAGAGTTGTAGTACCGAGCCCTAAGGGCTTATCGATTTGTGTGGAGGCAGATCCAAGGAACTAAAAGACATCACATTCGTCTCTAGATGTACAAACTCAGTTCTTGCATTCCCCTATACTTCTTCAGGTGAGACTGTAGCCTATGCCACGTGGATCATTGCGGAAAGGGCCAGTAATGTAGGGATTTTTTGGTTGATGCAATTAACTTTGAACCTAAGTCAGGACCCTCTAAGCCAACAAATGGTTTCATTGCCTAGACCAGGATCTCCTTGAAGGATATGTGTGATGTTGTTTCACTAGAAATTGACAAAGAAATAAATTGAAGAGTGGTTGGATAGGTATTTGTATATGGAGATACACATAATTTTCTTCTGCACCTTCCCGATCGAATTATACGAATGGTTAGCTAAGTTGGCAGACGGTTAAGGGAGGTGGAAGCTTGACGGTTTGATAGTGTGGACTCTAGACTCGTAGGATGATTAGAGGCCTTTGAGGACAAGATCGTGTGGGCTATAGATCATTGGCTGGATCGAATTATAGGAGGATTTGTTACAAAATTTGCAATTACCTTAGTCAGCTATAGCGAAGCAGAGCGGTGATTTTTCAAATCACCGTGAGGTAAGTATTTAAAATCTTTGATTCCTAGATTAAGATGTTGTTATGTGAAAAATGGGTTATTCTATTACCTTGATGTTCAGAGCTACATGAAGTGGAAATGTCTTCAGATATCGAGAGCGATCTGGTCCTGAATATAGCCCATTTCTTGGACCTACTTCCAGTGACAACGAGGGAGTGGTACATGCTTCGCCACACAGTGTTTTTCAACTGATAACACAAGATTTTCCATAGACACATCATCCATCTACTCCACCTCCAACTCCAACTCCACCACATACACCTTCGCCCACACCTCCACCACCACCTCCATTCAACATGTCGAACATAATGAAGCTTTCAATTTTCAAGGTTATAGGGAGTGAAGACACATAACAGTTTTGGTTTGTTGTAAATGTTGTGTGGACAGCATAGAAGATTATTGATGACAATATAAACAAGGTGTATTTAGTTACCACTCTGTAGGATCGTGCACTGACTTGGTATATTAAGTATTGTTCTAATAATCCTCTGGAAACACTAGAAGAGACTAAGGCTTCTTTAAACAAAGAGTTCAATAATCCCAAGTATGACTCGCAGTCAGTAGTTGGATTTAAGGAGATCACGATTAGGGTTGATGAGATGCCTTAGGAGTTAGATCAAAGGCTAAAATGCGTAATTCGAGAAGCTAATATTTAGCTCACACATGGTCAACACCGTGAGTTGTTTATAGCCTCACTTCTGCCCCACCTAAGGATTTCTTTGTCACAACAGAAGATAGGAACTCAGGCAGAAGCCCTAGAAATTGTGATGAGGGTGCATGTGAGACTGTTTCAGGATACAACCTTGGCGGTACATCAAATTCACTCTCAGTTACGGAGCCTATGCTTAGAATTGTAGAGTTTGAAGAGAGATAAGGAGGCTAATCCAGAGGTGTGCATCAAAGTCTGGTGTTTGAAGTGTAAAAGCCAGGGGCATGATAAATACCATTGTCCTGTATTTGTGAAATATATCATAGGAGGGCACCAATTCCCCTGAGACTAGAAGCTCCAATAGGACTGAGTGTAGGGGCTGTGCTATGGTGCACTATTTGTTAGGTTGTTCGACAACATGTGACGAATAAATATCATTTTCTTCAAAAGTTCATCTAGACACCTAAGTAGCTATTCTATAACCTCTGCAAACTAGTGGGCCACGATGAGCGCCACTGTCGCAACTATGAGCTAATGATGGGAAGAACACCTACCTACCGAATGCAAGTAGAAACTTGGCCTCCAGAGTAGGGCACCAGAGGAGCGCATGGAGAATATCAAGGATGAGGATGAGGAAGAGGATAAGGAGGGCCTGGTAGAGGTCGGGGACAGGTCATCTATTACAACTGTGGAACACTAGGGTAATATGTATGGGATTGTCAAAGTCAGACATGTGCATCATGTCAATACTGCAGCCAGTTTGACCACACTATAGAAGAATGCCTAGTTCTGATAGCGAAGATGCAGGAAAAGAAGGTGCAACCTCAACAACCTACACAGAACTTATAGATGATGAGATCATAGCCACGTGAGGAGGATCAGAGTGTGAACATGGTGCTGAGAAGCAGCATAACAACTGGTGACGATAAAGGAAAACAACCTGAAGAGGACATATGGGTCTGTAAGGCCCCATAAAAGGAAGTTGGTTTTGATCTGGAGCATGCGAAGGAAACATTTATGTAAACCAAGAAGAGCTTCGCTGATTCCTCCACCTTAGGAAGCAAGAACAAAGTACGAGAACCCAACGTGCCTACAGAGGTTGATCACTTTGTGCTTACCACATTCATAGAGACTTGCTTGAAACTTCAGCATGATAGCAAAGTTGTGAAAGGCATGTAGGAGTTAATAAAAAAATGTGTCAGAAAATAGAACACCGTTGATAGACACTGCATAGTTAGAAAAATTTGTAAACATAAAGGCAAGAATAGGGCATGAGATGAGGCTCACCGCACAGATAGGAGATTATGAGATGGACCAGGTCATCTTGGATCTGGGGTCTGACACGAACATATTACCAAATAAAATATGGGAACAAATGGGGACACCTATGCTGTAGTGGTCTCTGATCCAGCTTAGAATGCGAAATGAGTAGAAGATCATTCCTATGGGACAACTATATGGAGTAACAGTTGATATAGAATGTGCGAGTTTGATGGTTGACTTTGAATTGATAGAGATCATTCATGATAGTAATCCATAACCCACACTCCTTGGAATTGACTAGGCCATTGACATGAATGGGGTCATCAACTTAAAGAAGAGTGTCAGGCTAGGAGGTAACTCCTCCAAATGAGATACTACTATTCATTTAGGTTATTCATTATTATATACATGAGGGAGTGACTATTGAGTTTCATCTCCCAATAACTCTCCATTTTCTCTATTATTTATTTACACTATTTACAATTTTTCACCCAATCCCTATGGTTAGGTGTCAACATTCCCCCCCTTAATGTGAAGGGATGTTGGTGAGTCCAAGCATCGTTTTGAATCTTTCAAGATTTTCTCTTCCAAGTGCTTTGGTGAAGATGTCTGCAATATGCTCATTAGTGGAACAATGGCGAAGATGGATTGTGTTGGCCTCAACATGATGTCAAATCAATATTTTGTATTGATGTGCTTTGTTCGATCATGGAACTTTGGGTTCTTGGTCAACTTTATTGCTGAGGTATTGCCAATCATTAGTGGAGTCGAATGTACTTATTTTACCCACAAATCTTCCAGAATTTTCCTGAGCCACACATTTTCTTTTGTTGCCTCAGCTGCTTCCAAATGTTCTACCTATATTGTGGATTCTGTTGGAATTGATTGTTTGCATGATCTCTAGGAGACAGCTCCTAATCCAAGACTCATAGCATAACCTAAAGTAGATACCCCAGTTTCTTTGTCTCCATCAAAGTTTGAATCAGAGTATCCAGTCAAGCTGAAGTCTCCCACCTATGTATACTTGAGTCCAAAGTCTTGAGTTCCCTTCAAGTACTTTAGAACTATCTTTACAGCAGACCAATGTCCCTCACAAGGCTTTTTCATAAACTTGGAGAGGATTCCAATAAGAAACGAAATGTCTGGTATAGTAGTAGTCAGGTAGTGAGACTTCCTACAAGTTGTCTATACCTTTTTGCATCGTCAAATTCTTTTCCTTCAATGGATGTGAGCTTTAAGTTTTGTTCCATTGAAGTAGTCAGAGGATTGTATTCAACCATGCCAATCCTATTCAACCGATCCCCAATGTACTTCTTTCGAGAAAGGAATATGGACTTCGGATGTTGACTTACTTCAATACGAATATAGTAATGAACATAGCCGAAATTAGTAATTTCAAAACCTTTCCTCAATTCCTTCTTTATGGATGTAATGTAGCTCTCATTGTTTCCTGTCATCAAAATATCATCTACATGTACCACAAGATATAAAATTGTTTTGCCAACTTTCTTCACAAACAAAGTTGCATCATCAAGATCATAATGTTTGAAATTGAGTTTCAGAAGATGCTCAAATAGTTTTTCATACCAAGCATGCAGTGCTTGTTTGAGTCCATACAAGGATTTCACAAGTTTTCATACTCTATGTTCATGTCATTTTAGAGAAAATCTTTTAGGGTGGGACATAAAAAAATTATCTTTTATATCTCTAGTCAAAAAAGTAGTTTTTACATCCATTTGATGGAATTTCCAACCATTCTGGCCTACTAGGTCAAAGAGTGTGTAGATGGTGGCCCATTTTGCTGTGGGGGAAATTTCTCCTCATAATTGACCCCTTCGTTCTATGCAAAACCTTTTTCCACAAGCTTGGCTATGTGCCTCTCAAGTGAGCCATCAACTTTATACTTGTTCTTGTAGACCCACTTGCAGCCAATTGGTTTAGTTCCCAATGGAGGATCAGCCAACACCTAAGTTCCATCCATCATGAGAAGCAGCTTCTTTGAAGGAAGTTGTTTTAAAATCTGTAGACAAATTCAATTCACAATCATAAGAAACATCCATATCAACAGGTGAATCAGATTCATCGACATCACCTCCATTTTGTCAGGTTGAATTTCTAGTTCCTATCTTTCCAACCTCATCAAGATGAACACTTTCAAGTGTCTTTGTCAGCCACTTTAGGGGACCTTTCTGAGATGGCCAGACTACTCAGTTTATTGAGTTGGGACTGAATCAAGATTGAGTCTTCCAATTCCATGGAAAATTTTAGGGGTGAATTTTCGCTGCTAGGCAAAAATAAGGTGTTTTAAATTTGTAGTGGGTGAATATTTTGTACCATAGTTCATTTTTACAAATCGCCTCAAATTTATTTTATAAAAAAATTATGTATGGAGGTTAACCGACCTTATTTTAAGGGAGAGGGTAAAAAAGGTAAATTTAGCCCTTGAAATTAGGAGCTACAACCTTCCATTTGCCCTAATTTTCAAGAGTAGGTTTTATTTAAGTGAATCCTATGGGCCAAATACCATATTTATAGAGGTATGGTAAATTAATAAAAATATAAATAAATGAGAGGTATGGTAAGTAAATAAAACATTTTTTTATATTTACTCCATAAGTCACCTTATATACATGGAATAGTTTAAACAAATAAAAATATAAATAAAGTGGAGATATAGTAAATAAATAAAACCTATTTTTATAATTACTCAAAAGGTATGGTAAATAAATAAAAATATAAATGAACTAGAGGTATGGTAAACAAATAAAACCTCTTTTTATATTTAGTCCATAACCCTTTTTCTATTTATGAACGCTCAAAAAAGAGTTTTTATTTAAGTGAATCCTATGGGCCAAATACCATATTTGTAAAAGAGGTATGGTAAGTTAATAAAAATATAAATAAATGAGAGGTATGGTAAATAAATAAAACACCCTTTTATATTTCTCCATAAGTCACCTTATATTTACGAACACAAAAAATGTGTTATATTTAGGTGAAACCTATGGGCAAAATACTATGGCCCAAATACTACGGGCTAGATTATTATTAATAACATGCAAAAAAACATTCCTAACTCTAATATTAGTATTAATAAAAATAAAAATGGCACATGGTATTGACCCATGGTATTCACCTGGAATGTAGCCTATTTAAAGGGGGAATTAAACCAACATAGATCCATCTTTACTCTGGATCTACTAAGCCCCAAGAGGCATCAAATATCGTGATTTGCAAACTAGCAAAGAGTGAAAAAATATTTGATCCCTCTTCGGGCTTGGTGGATCAAGAGCAAAAATGGATGTTGTAATTTAAAGTATGTTAAACATTTTAACTTGATCAAAATAAAAAATAAAACAAAAATCAATTATTAATTTTATTAATTTTTATAAATTACTAATAGTAATTTTTAAGCTCTAGGTTTATGATAACCCATGGTATTGACCCATAGTATTCATGTGAACATAGACTATTTAAAGGGAAATTATATCAACTTAGATCCATCTTAATTCTGGGTTTACCAAGTGCTCATAGGGATAAATAGATTTCATCCCTCTAAGAGTGGTAGATGTGGAGTTAAGATGGATTTAGGTTAGCTTTTATGATAATGAAGATATTAAATAGACTTAGGAAATTATATTGTAAACAACATCTTAAGGTGAATGGTTAAAGCTAGATTTAGTAACTTCACAAAATTTAGTAAAAAATACCAATATCTCCATTAATATTGGTTTTTGTGATTTAACAAAAAAAAATTCAAAACCGTGAAATCTTATCTCTCTTTCCGCATCAACCTAGTAGAAGAGAGATAGTCTTTGCCCAGTTTTCCCACCATTTTTCAAATGTTCTCAATACCATTTTTTAAAATATGTTGGTTTGTACAACCTTTCATCTTCTCTGTTATTCTTAGTTTGTTGTAATGATCTGTACGGGTTGGGCCACTACACCAAATTGTCCTAAGAAGCGGAGATTGTGCACCAAAAAGGAAATTGATCCACATGTTACAATGCCGTTAAAAAATGCAAGACGTATGAAGGTAGTGAATTATGCTAATAAGAAATTTAGATTGGGAGAGACGTATTTAAATTTTATTATTTAATTGAATATTTCCAATTAAAATAATAATAAATCTACATTTATATATTTCTATATTGATTGGAGGTCTTTTGACAATGGCCTACTACTTTCTTATATTATATAGTTGGAGCTTTCTACTTGTTCGTGTGTTTGGGTAAACAAACTTGATGTGTTTTTTTTATCTCACAATTGGAGTCTATGGAATAAGAAAGAAATATGATTTGCATTTTCTCATCCTGATAGGTAAATGTTTGTAGATGAAGATTCCATCTTAGAAGCTCTATCACAAGGAAATTTTGTATATTTTCCTTTTGCTCAGTACAAAATCAAGATTTTTTTATTTTTTTTTTAGCTCAACATTGGTTGCATTTAGAAGAAAAGAGTTGTCTCCATGTCTTCGTCACGCAAGAAAGTTGTATGGTCCAACGATCCTACCATATGACTGTTGATAGCTAGCTTGTGATGCAAGGCTATCTTTGATGATGAAGCAACAGTAGTAGCTTGGTGGTGAGGAAGATTTGGAAAGTTAAATCTTCAAGGAAATTCATGATTTTTATGTTGTTGGCCCTAATGAATAATATTTTGACGTGAGAGGTTCTACAAAATAGGGCAAGGTAGGGTCCTGGAATTTGTACTCTATGCAAATGTGAAGGGGAAACAATAGACCATGTGATGGTGTTCATTTGTATTTTTTCTCAGGAGGTATAGGGTGTTATTATCCCCTTATTTGAGGATAGGGTACTTGGCAGGAGGCTTCCTTGTTGGAATATTTGATGATATAGCACTCAAATAACATAGATCATTGCCCCTGATTGCCTCTTGAGTGATTTGGATAAGAAGGAAGGAATAAAAATTTTGTAGACAAGGAGATCCCTCCTTTTCAAGTACACAATCAAATAAAATACCTATATGAAGGCATAAAAATGACTCCAAAGGTTAAAGTTCCAGGTTGTTTGAAATCTGGAGGTTGATAAAATTTATCCATGGCCTTTCTTTGTTGGTGCTTGCCAAGGTGATATTCTTGTTATATATATTATCTGCGAATATGTGTGATATTCTTGTTCTATATATTATCTGCGATTCGAACCCAAGTCAATTGCTCCTATATGTGCAATATTCTTGTTATGTATATCATTTGTGATTCGAACCCATGTCAACAATGTGCAAAAGGAAAATTCAAACTGGTGTTGCTTTTGGTCTCTTTCATGTCTACCTCTGCCAAAGAATTATCCACAATACATCAAGTTCTGGATTCACATGTCTCCCGATATTTGATTATTTTTCAGATTTTGAAGTGGGCATAGAGGATAGCTCTTGTTTCAGGTGCAAACATATTCATTGCATGTCATAATGGAAAGTGGATCAATAGGGATGGGCCTGTTGGGTCAATATAATTTGAACCCAACTGCAAATTTGATGCCCAAAATGTCACAACTAGTTTTGGGGGTTTCCTGGCAACAGAAAAGTACAAAATTAGGAGGTTTGAAACATTGAGGTTGTACCCATCATATAAACCTTTTTGTATGACAACCACCCTTAAAATGGGAAATCCTTTGGAATTCATGCTGGTGCAACCCTGCAACTTCAGAGGTGTGCATGTTGTTCACAATTCATGCTATGATTTATTTATTTATGTATTTGTTTTTGGTTGAAATTTATACATGTATAGATATCCTATGTGACATCCTTGATAATCTTTCCATTTGAAAACCAAGTGAAGAAAGCACATATCATATTTGAATATAGTTTAACTTGCAGGTGTTTAGAAGATTCATTTGTGAATTGAGTTGCTGCAAATAAGCTTCTTAGCTTCATTTAATGAACTATGTCAAATACCTCGGTTTTATTTATAGTTTTGTTGAGTTAATGGTTAGTGAATGGCTTGATAAAGACTTTGTTCTTGATCTAGTTTCCCCACGGATGCCAACAAATAGAAATTGTGGACCTCAATAATACAATTAATGCTCCTCTCAAACCATGCCTCAGTTATCGAGGGTCCTAAATTTATTGTGATTTCTTTATCTAATTTGTAAATTACTTCATGCAGAGGGAAAGAAGAGCTTCGTAGATCCTCCTCTGAGTGAGCTCAATCCTAAGATGAATGTGATAATTGAGAAAGAAAAGCAGTCATAATTCAATGGCTTGGAAATTATTTCTTTTGAAAATTTTACATCCTAGGTGGTTATGGAAGTTGTTGGACCTGTACTTTTTAGTTTGATTGTTTGACATGTGTGTAATGGTTTCTGGGTTCAACTTTATAGTGTAGAGAAATGTAGTTTTTTCATGAGTATCTGTTATCACAATGATGGATACAATTGTTGGACACTTTTCTATATTTATTCACTATTATGTTGGGTTGGGATTTATGCCATGCATATAATATGTTGGCAATGAATTCATTGACCAAAGTGAGAGGCTTTCCTAGCAGATGGCCCTAGAAGCATTCCATCTTGACAATAGTACATGGAGTGTTAATTTTCAACCATTATCTCGATCCCCAACTAATTTTGTTGTTTATACAACTCTCCTCCAACCACATCATCACATTATGGTGTGTATGGTTCTGAACTATGAACCTCCTTTGATAAGATTATCATTCCTATTTGGGCATGTAACATGTGAAAATTTTCTTTGCAACATTTAGGGTTTGGACTTACCAACATGGAGGGCATCTATCTCATATATTCATGATAGAAAAAAAAGAGTATCTGCTACATCAATTTACTTTGAATCAATGCCATATCGTTTCGACGAGTCCAGAGGTGAGCTCTCATTTTGAGTCTAATAATAATTAGGAGGGAAACAATTCCATCATTGAAAAATATTGAACCAATATTTTGGGGAAGTGTTCAAAATTTTAATGGCTGGGTTTGTTTTCTCGGGTTATAGGATTCATTTACTATAAGATGCTTGAGAAGAATTCCACCCTTTTTAGGATCAAGCTTATCATTTATGGTGCTAGTGCATATGCCCAAGATATTGATTAGCCTCGCATGAGGCAGGTATTGAAGCAGGTTATTTCTAGATCTTATAATGGCAATCCTTTCAAAAATTTCTCTTTCCAGCAATGTTTATTCTAGCATATTTTATTAATATGTTCTTATAGCATGTAATGTTGGATTTTTTATGATTTTTAGTATTAAAAAGTTTGTGGCTTGGGAAGATTGCCAATACAGTTGGGGCATACTTAATGATGGACATGGCACACATAAATTCTCTCATTGTTGCTTCTATAATGGTCAGTCCATTTGATTTTTTTGATGTAGTAACAACTACAACACACAAGGTGAGTTGATGCTATTTATTTTCTCTACAATTCACCCTTTCGATTAAAAATATGAGTATATTAGATGGAAATTTTTTCAGATCTATCTTAATTCTATATATTTGTGCCATTCCTCCCTTGTAGAAGAAAAGGAATCCCATTAATGTTCAAGAAACAATGAAGAACTAAAACAAATATGCCATTCCCATCATAGGAGGAGTGATTATAATGGCAGAAGTGTCCTCAGACATGTAATTTTATTAATCAGAAAAAATAATTACATAATTTGATTTTGCAAGAGTTTACACCCGAACTGCCAAACACTCTTGTAATGAGCTATTTATAAGCTCCATGTCCTAACTACATCTAACTATGGATCACTTATTAAATAACAAGTGTTCATTTACAATAAATGCTATTTAAACCAACTAGTTAACAAATCTCCTAAAATAGAGCCTAAGATACGACACACTTGGAGAGTCATATCTAGTTACAACAATATGCTAATTCTAAAAGTCTCCATTAAATAATTAAACATTCTAGAATAATAATATTAATTTAATATCTTAAATTAATAATTATTTTATTCTAATTTATAACCTATGATAAAATTGTATTTTTGGATCATCTAACATTCCCCTATGATCCAAATATACATTACAACAGATACCAAGTTCATCCCTGAACTTAGTAAATTTTATTTTGCCAAGCGGTTTCGTGAAAATGTCGGAGATCTGATCTTCAGAAGGACAATAAACTGGCTTGAGAACATCTTTGGCAATGAGAGATCTGATATGATGATACTTGGTGTCCACATGCTTTGTCTTTGAATGAAAAACTGGGTTCTTGGCAAGTTTGATGGCTGACCCGCTGTCAATGAATAATGATGTAGCTTCTGCCTGAGAAATACCCAAGTCCTGCAAAATTCGGCGCAACTAAACAATTTCACATGCTGCTTCCCATGCTGAAATGTACTCCGCTTCTACTGAAGAAGTGGCCACTATAGCTTGTTTCTTAAAAGTTCAAGATACTCCTGCTGACCCCATGTTCATTAAATAACCTGATGTTGATGCTCGATCATCAATACTCCCCGCAAAGTCGGAATTAGAATATCCACCAAGTACAAAATTTTAGTCTTTGTGTAAAGAAGACCAAAATCTTTTGTTCCTTGGATATATCGAAGAACTCTTTTCGCTACATTCCAGTGGCTATCTCGTGGTTCCTGCATAAAACGTGAATGAATACTGACTGCATAAGATAGATCAGGACGAGTATTTGTCAAATAAATCAAGCTGCCAATCAACTGTCTGTAAGTGGTACTGTCCACCTTTCCCCCCCTTCAAATTTTGAAAGTTTCAAGTTTTGCCCCATGGGGGTGAGAACGGGCTTGCAATCCTGCATGCCAAATCGCTGAAGAAAACCTCTGCTGCATACTTACTCTGAGAAATGAAAATATGATGTGGACGTTGGAAGACTTCAACTCCAAGATAGTAGTGAAGTAATCCCAAATTTGTCATCTTAAAACCTGCATGTAACTCCTTTTTCACCTATGCAATATGATCATCATGGTTTCCAGTAATGATCAAATCATCTACATACATAACAAGAATTACCAGATATTTTCCCTGTTGTTGCACATACCAAGTATCATCAGATTCACTTCGTTGAAAACCAACTTTCTTAAGGTATTCATCCATCTTTGCATACCAAGCTCGGGGAGCTTGTTTTAATCCATATAAAGCCTTGATCAATTTGCAGACTTTATGTTCTTGTCCTTCAATTTCAAAACCTGGTGGTTGGGTCATATACACTTCCTCCTGTAAATCCCTGTTGAGAAAAGCACTTTTCACATCCATTTGATGAACTTTCCATCCTCTCTGAGTGGCCAATGCAAGTGTTAATCGGATGGTGTTCCATTTAGCTATAGGAGCAAAAGTTTCCTCATAATCAATGCCTTCCTGCTACGCAAAACCTTTTGCAACAAGTCGCGCTTTATACTTTTCAAGCTCTCCGTTTTGATTATACTTAATTCTGTAAACCCATTTGCATCCTATGGGTTGAACATTTGATGGACAATCAACAAGTTTCCAAGTGTTGTTGTCAATTATTGCTTGATATTATTCAACCATAGCCTATTGCCATTCTTTATGCTTTACTACTTCTTTGTATGTGGAAGGTTCAGTAAAATCATGTGCTATCAAGGCAAGATTTCCTTCACTTCTATGTGCCCCTCTGGTGCCTATTTTATTCTGCTCATCAGGCTTTACATCTTTCAAAAGTTGAATTGCCCATTTCGGTAGTTGGTGCTCACTTGTTTGCGCTTCTGTAAAATCTCCATCATTGTAAAGAGGATTAATATAAACTGATGTTCTTCATTCAGGTGAAGTGAGTGGAGAATCATTGTTAGAAGAACTGTTGCTACTTGGAGATGTGGATGAACTGCTAGAAGACCCAGATGATGTTGTTGATGTAGATGGAATGGATGAATCATCTTCAAAGGAAGGAAAATCAAGTTCATACCAATTTGGTGAAGTTGGTTGACTTTGCATTTTTCCATTTCTTTTACTGCCCTTAGTTTCTAACTTGTGAAGAAGATTTTCAATTTCTTCAGCACTCTTACTCTCAGCTTCATAAAAAATGACATCCCTGCTCACAATGAATTTTCCATTGGTCAAAAGACGATACCCTTTCTTCTCATTAGAATAGCCATTGTGCAATTTAAACTTCTTGAGTCAAGCTTAGTTCGTTTTTCTTTCGGAACTAAGGCATAACATACTGATCCAAAAACTCTAAGATGTTTAACACGAGGTTTGAAACCAAACCAAGCTTCATAAGGTGTGATTCCATCTAAAGAAGCAGTTGGGGATCTGTTTCTTAAGTAGACAGCTGTATGTATTTTTTCTGCCCAATATGTTGGACTTAACCTCTTGAAAGTTAACATGGATCTCGCCATTCCTAACAAAGTGCGATTCATTCTTTCGACTACTCCATTTTGCTGTGGAGTGTAAACATTAGTAAGATGTCGTCTTATGCCATTTTCACTGCAATAAGTTTTGAATTCATTTGAAGTGGGTTCTCCCCCATTATCCGTCCTAAGAGTACCTATCTTTTCTTTGACTTCATTTTAAACAAGTTGGAGAAAAATTTTAAACTTCTCAAATGCTTCTGACTTGTTCTTCAAAAAGTAAACCCAAGTCATTCTACTGAAATCATCAATGAATAGTAAAAGATGTTTGCAACCACCAAATGAAGTTTGTAGTGGCCCACAAACATCACTGTGAACTAGTTGTAACTGCCTGTTTGCACACCATGAACTTGTTGGAAAACTTTCTCGACTTTGTTTGCCATAAATGCAAGCTTCACATTTTGCAATTTCCCTTTTGAATGTGGGAAGTCCTTTAACCATTCCTTGTTTCTACAATTGAGAAAGACTCTCAAAATTTAAATGTCCATATCTTACATGCCATAGTCTTATAGGTGAAATACCTGTAGTCACTGCCCCTGCAAAATCAGAATGCCTTGGAATAACTTTTCCTTTCATCCGTAATAGTTTTCCATCTTCATAACCTGTCAGGACTATTTTCAAGTTATGTTTGACTGAATTGATCTTGACTAAACCATCTTCCATAATCACCTGATGTCCTGCTTGTCGAATCGTGACTAAAGAGAGCAAAGTTTTCTTAAAACTAGGTACATACCATACATTGGAAATCATTTTTTCTCCAATGCCAGGGAGAGAAACTTTTACTGCTCCTTTTCCATAAGGAGTATGTTTTGTATCATCAGCAAGAAAAATGGAATTAAGTTGGCAATCTTGAAAATTCCAAAAAAAATCATGTCGACAAGTCATGTGCTGAGTGGCCCCGGAATCCAAGATCCAGGAATCTTCATAGTCACTTCTAAGATGGGATGAAAGTTGTTATGCTGGCGAGGAAGTAAAAATATATTCTGAGTTATCATCATCTTGATCAATTGCAAATTGCGCTGAATGCTACTGAAACTTGGGAATTTCATTAAGTGAAGTTCGACAATCTTCAGCATAATGGACAACTTTGTTACATATTCGACACACAATTTGAGTTAAGTCTCTTCCTCTTCCTGAAGATTGTCCTCTACCTCTTCTTTGACTTCTATGTTGAGATTGTCCTCTACCTTGATTATCATTTCCTTGTCCTTGAAAATTGCCTCTTCCTTGGTTGTTTCCTCTACCTTGAAAATTATTCCTTCCTGAACTATTGCCTTTGTTAAAATTGTTTCCTCTGCTTTGGCTTCAACCTCGACTTTGTACATTATGTGCTGCTTGATTCTGATTCCCTCTGCCTCTGCCTCGAGATTTGTCTATTGATGATTTACTAGTGCTGGCCTCTGTGAGAAAAACATCTTCACCTACTTTCTTCTTCTTCCCAAAAGTTTTATCATGTTGGGTCAACATTTCATAGAGTTCATCAAACTTTAGTTTCTCTAATTTCCCAGTTAATTGTAGAGTCTCCAAAAAATGCGTGTAGGAAGAAGGAAGTCCAGCAATTACAATTGTTACCATAAAACTATCATCTATTGCGGGAAAACCAACATTAATGATTTCCTGCCTAATGTTCTTAAGTCTTGAGATATATTCAAGAACATCACCTCCTTCAGTCAATTTTTGTTGTAGTAATTTTAATTGTAGATCAACTTTCTTTGATTCAGGCTCAGTATCAAAGAAGTCTTTAAAAGTTTTCAAAGCAGACCATGCATCTGTAGCATTTTCTATATGGACATACATTTCATCATTCACAGAAGATTTAATAAGAGCTAAGGCTTTAGCATTCTTGACTTCCCATTTTGCTAGTGCAGCTGCATCTGTGGGTTTATTCAGCTTAACATCTCCATCACATATTCCCTGCCATAATTCATTGTAAATGAGAGTGCTTTCGATGAGACGATGCCATGTTTTATAAGATTTTGTGCCTTCAAGTTTGTCAGAATCAGAAAACAAATTAATCAACTTAGACATTGTAGTGTTAAGACTTCACACCATGAATCAAGCTCCAAAAAAATCAAGATGCGCAACACAACAACAACACACGATGCAAAAAACGAACTATCAGGGCTTGGCCTTGACCCTCGTATAGTCGTTGAAACAGGAGAAAATTGACTGAGCTTTGCACTTGGCTCTAGTCAATTTCTCAAATTTTTACAAGGCAACTTTCAAAATTTGACTTTTACAATGGTGCTTTTGCACAAGCTGGTAAACAAATTACCCCCCCTCAAAGTAAAATTACTTTGAGTCACACTGTCACTACATAACAAATTTACAAAACAAAAAACTCCTTATTACTCGAAAAAAAATAATACCCTTATTACTCCAAAGATTTACAAATTTCAATTGCACCTTATTTCTCCACTAAAATACAAAATTTCAAAATATAATTACACCTTATCACTCCATTAAAAAAACTCCACTTATCACTTCATTAACATTACAAAATAAAAAAAAATTATTTCTCAATTCTTCAATCTTCAATTCAGCTATAAACTTTCAAATACAAAAATGCTTTAAGAGGCTGAATTTTTTTTTTTTAACGTTGTCTGCCACACTGGTGCTTAGGTTCACTTTTTGCTGGCAGGCTAGCACTGGCTAGCTTCTTGCTAGTAGCCAATTTCAATCTCAATTGAGAGAACCGTTTCAGATTTCAATCTCCTGTGACAAATTTCATTCTTCGTATACGATTTAGGGAACAGTGACAGTTTTTTGCTTGAGACAGCCAATTTCATTGTAGATTGAGAGAACCTTTATAGATTTCTGCATACTTCGTTGTTTTGGCCCTAGTCATCCTTAATGCAAAACAGATTATGGAATAACTCACGCAAATTTTTTATAAAGGAATTGAAAAAAAAAACAGCGCAGCTCCAGAGCTATATTCTGAATTTCCTAATAATTCCTTTAAGGCTTCTGGATCTAACCAATATACTCACAATTTAAACCTCATGGGACCACGATTGAGTGGATGGACAGTTGTACATATTCATCGTAAAGAGCACACGAAATCCTTTAAAATGAAAAAAACAAAAAATGGCATTCACCGTGATCTTGTGTATATCTTTCTGGTCGACTGTCTTTTGTTTGTCCACACAGGGAATCTTCACTAATGACTCTGACAACATCTGTAAGAAAAAGCTGTATGGTTCATGCATGGCGAGTTCTGACATAACCTTCTTATGCAGCTGGATGTTCTCGAGGCGTTTTCTGAGATCCCCATAGCACTTTCTGAGATCCCCACAGCGGATCTGAAGCCCTTTCCGCATGGTATAACGGCCCTTCTCAGGCCCGTAGTGGAAGCTGGATTGTCCACTAACGCAGCAACAGAAGTTCTGTCACGTATAGGAATTCTCGTCTCCAAATGTAGTCTGAGATTTGTGGGAGACGTAGTTGTCTCACTGTTGTTTTGTCGTATTGAAAGCCAATTTCACAATCATGGCAGAAGTTGGAGAAGAGAAAATAATAGAAATTGGAGACACAGCAATTTGATAATAATACAAAAAAAAATTGATTTACAGATTTAAAAATCTAAAATCAATAAAATAATACACCCTTTTTTTTAGCAAAACCTTGACAAATTTCATACCAAACATTCGCTGAACAATTTAATGGAGTTTTCGAAAAACTTGTAGAGCTGGAATCTCCTCTGCACATCCACTGCAACATTACTAGAGCTCTGATACCACAATAATGGTAGAAGTGTCCTCAGACACGTAATTTTATTAATCAGAAAAAATAATTACATAATTTGATTTTGCAAGAGTTTACACCCGAACTACCAAACACTCTTGCCATGAGCTATTTATAAGCTCCATGTCCTAACTACCTCTAATTACGGATCACTTATTAAATAACAAGTGTCCATTTACAATAAATGGCTATTCAAACCAACTAGCTAACAAATCTCCTAAAATAGAGCCTAAGATACGACACATTTGGAGAGTCATATCTAGTTACAACAATATGCTAATTCTAAAAGTCTCCATTAAATAATTAAACATTCTAGAATAATAATTATTAATTTAATATCTTAAATTAATAATTATTTTATTCTAATTTTATAACCTATGATAAAATTGTATTTTTGGATCATCTAACAGATTATAGAGTTAAGAGGTGTAGATTTTCCTTTCGATTCTCTTACATGTTCTTTGATTCAGTTTCCTATTTTGATTTTTTATGTTATTTCTATTTCTTATCACTACTAGATCAAAGCTTCGATGAAACTCATTATGTTCCTTGAATTGTTTGTCAATTGTTTGACTTTTTTCCTTTCTCTTTTATCTTTCTGATATTTTTCATTCTGAAATATTTTTGTATTTGAGGGTTATGATTTTTAGTCTTTACGAGGTCCTTGGGGAGGCATGATATTCTTCAGGAAAGAACTAGTGTTGGGGGTCGACCTAGAGACAACCATAAAAAATGTAGTTTTTCCAGGGTTACAAGTCAATCTGAGCCCTCCATCCTTTCCTCCATCATCCATATTGTTCTCTTGCTCACTAATAACATAATATTGGATATATCGATTTTTTGTATCATTTCATTTCTAAAAGATACATGAAATAATTTGTGGCCTTCTAGGGAGGACCACATAACCATATGTTGGGGGCCTGTTGGGCGCGACATCCCCCAAGGGTCGTTTTGGGGCTAAAAGCCCATATTTTGGTCAAATTTTGTAATCCAACTGTAAAGACTCTGTATTTTGTGGTCGCGAAGTGCGTAGGTGTTAAAGGGTCATAGCATTGTCCGCTCTTATTTTGGAAATGTAATGTCAGCTGTAAAAGATCTACACATGGTCCGTGGACCATGAGATTCTATAAAATGAGCTAAGCTCTAAGTAGTTATAAAGAAAATAAAACAAAGAGATTCATAGCTTTAGAGCAAGAAGTCTAAGCCTTGGGTCGTAGCATAGGTAGAGGCTCTACAGCTGAGTGTGTAGAGGCCTAGGGTATAAGTCTGCAACTGAGTGCGTGGACCCCTGCATCTAAGTGCGCAGGGCAGGTCAAGTCTGTAATCATCTGAAATTATCAATAAAGAGAAGTATTCTAGAATTTTTGTGTCTTTATTTCCTGTTTATGCATCTTGTTATGTTGGGTATAAATTTCACTTATAATGCTTAAATGATGCGCGAATGTATGTAAATGTGTTGCTTAAGTCAACTCAAGTAAGAACATCTGTTTACGTGGTGATAACATTAAGTATTTGACAAGATAAGTGAATCACTTATGATAATAGAGGAATCTACACAGCACGCTACTATAGTAGCGCGAAAGTACTTGAGCCATAGGTTGAAGTTGCGCGAAGGTTGATCGTGTACTTTCCCAAAGGTATTGAAAGCCGAAACAGAGGGTTTGTCTTAGAAGCCCTAAAGCGAGATCACCTGTGTGAAGGCAAGGATAGAAGAGATAAAATGACATCACAACCATCTCAAGGGTGCAAAAACTTGGTTCCAGCATCTCCCCATACTACTTCGGGTGAGACTTCGATCCACATTCTGCGGGTTGATGCCGATAGGGCCAGTAGTGTAGGGATTTGTTTGGCTAATTAACGCTGAACTTGGGTCAAGCCCCCTCAAGCCAACAAATGGTTCTGTTGTCGAGACTGAAATCTGCATAAGGTATGTGTGATGTCATATCACTAGAATCCAACTAAGAAGGAGATTTGAGAATGGTTGGATAGAAAGATCCACGAATTCGCAAAACAGGAGAACAGAAACCCGCGACTATCAAAAGAATAGTGGTTGGACCAATACCTATATACAGAGATCCACGAAATTTTTTCCTATTCTTTCCGTATTGAGCTATACGAGTGGATCGCAAAGCTAGCAGATAGCCAAGAAAGCTGGAAACTTGACAGTCCTATTGAGTGGACCCCAGAGCTAGCGCGAAATTTGGAAGCATCAGAGGATAAGATCACCCACACTGTCGATCATTGGCTCAATCGTGTCATAGGAGGATTTGTGACTGAATTTGTGATCGACACCTCAATCAACTATAACAAAGTGGAGCGATGCTTTTTCACAAGACCGCAAGGTAAGTACGTAAAATATTTGAATACTTTGATTAAAATGTTGTTGTGCAAAAAATGGGTTATGTAGCTACCTTGATGTTTGGGACTACGTGAAGTGGAAAAACTTATAGGAACGAAGGAAATAATGGTATGGAGTATAACCCCTTGATTTGACCTCCGCGAAGCGACAAAGAAGCGATAGCGAAGGTTTCTCCATGAAGCGCTATTCAATTAATAAGACAAGGATTCCCGTGAATACCACCTCCACCCACACCACCTCTGAATTCACTGCCATTGCCTCCAACTTCACCCGTACCACCTCCACCTCCACCGTGGTTTAGTATGGAAAACACAACGAAGTTTCCTTTGTTCAAGGGCTTGGGAAATGAGGACCCAGACCAATTCTGGTTCATTGCGAGGGTTGTATGGGAAGCTCAGGGTGTTACAGATGATCATATAAAGAAGGTGACAATGGTTAGTGGTCAGAAAGATCACGCGCTCACCTGGTATATTAAGTAGTCTGACGATAACCCGAATGCTAGAGTAGCATACATCCAAGCAGCACTAAATGGGGAATTTAGTAGGCCTAAATCTGAGGGGCAGTCATTTGTGGGATTCAAGGAGATCGTGATGCAACCAGGTGAGATGCCTTGGGAACAAGATCAGAGGTAGAAATGTACAATCCGTGAAGCCAACATGAATTTGATAGATGGACATCATCGTGAGTGGTTTGTGGCTTCGCTACTACCACACTTAAGGAGTGCATTGTCATAGCAAAAGATAACAACTCAGGGAGAAGCCTTGGAGATTTCCATGAGACTACATGAGACTCCGATGCAAGATCCTAATCTAGGAGTCCAGTAGATCCATGCACAGCTGAAAAATTTGTGCCTTGATATGTAAATTTTGAAGCAGGATAGGACGGTTCGACCAGAGATACACGAGGAGGTATGGTGCTTGAAATGCAAGAGTCAGGGTCATGACAAAGACCATTGCCTGGTCTTTGAAAATTACCTTGCAGGAGGAGGACCAATGTCTTTAAGGCCAAAAGCTCAAGCAGGACCTAGTACGACACCTGCTTTATGGTGCGCTATCTGCCAGGTAGCCGGAAAACATGTTACAGATAACTGTCACTTGCTACAGAAGTATGTCAGTAGGAAATGATGAGCATACTTGTAGGAGCTATGAATTGATGATGGATAGAAAGCCTACTTACCGAGTTCATACCAAAACATGGTCCCTTGGCCAAAATGTAGGGATGGCGCCGACAGGATTTCAGGGGCGCGGATGAGGCTGAGGCAGAGGAGGACTTGGTAGAGGTCGAGGATAGTTGATTTGCTATAATTGTAGAGGACTAGGGCACTATGCATGTGATTGCACTAATCAAACACATCCATCATGCAACTATTGCACATTGTTTGATCATGAAACAAAAGATTTTACTATGCTGATAGCTAGGATACATGACAAAGGGGTGCTACTGCCTTCCCCAACTCAGAAACTGCAGATGATGAGGTCTGAGTTACGTGAGGAAGATCTGAACATAAATATAGTGCTCCGGAGTCGAATCGTGATGGGAGATGACAAGGGGAAATAGGCAGAAGATAGTACATGGGTTCACAAGGTCCCGACGAAAGAGGCTGAGTTTGATTTGGAGCACACTTGGGAAGCCTTCATGGAAGCTAAGAAGAGCTTCACTAAGGCCTCCACTTTAGGAAGCAAGGACAAGCCTCAGATGGAGATGGACCCCTCTATGCTCACAACTTTCCTGGAACCCTCTATGAAGTTACTGCGTTACAGTAAGGCTGTAAAAGGGCTACATGAACACATCAATAGATGCGCTAGAACCATGCCAGGTGAGCCATGTGTAGTGTGAGATATTTGCAAGCATAATACAAGGACGGAACAGGAGATGAGACCGACCGCACAAATAGGAGAGTATGAAATGGATCAGGTCATTTTTGGACCTAGGGTTGGATGTGAATGTTCTACTGAAATAGACTTGGTAGAAAATGGGGAGACCTACACTGCAATGCTCTCTAATTTAGCTAAGGATGTCGAATCAACAAAAAATCATCCCCATGGGGTGGCTGCAGGGAGTGACCGTGGATATTGAGGGAGCAAGTGTGCTGGCAGATTTTGAAGTAAAAGAGATAGTGGATGATAGCAATCCCCACCCTACGCTCTTGGGAATTGACTGGGCTACTGATATGAACGGGGTAATCAATCTGAAGAAATGAAAGATTACATTTGAGAATAAATCACTGCATGTAATAATACCCCTGGATCATGCTGAAGGATCGCGCTATATGGAGCCAGTCCACGATTATGAGAGTGATGATGAACTGGACTGCATCTATAAGATAATAGCATGAGACCAAGATTGGGTGAATCCCACCGTGGATGGACAAATTACATGGGATGGCGAGATTTCCTGCACTTCAGAGTCCAATGAAGAAATAGAACGCTGAAAGAATTGGTTACATGAGGTAACTACGCTGAATTGCATCATGATGACTCAGTCGCTGCATTGCGTGTCGTCAAAGGTAAGAAATATTTCTATTTATGATGGTCTAAATGAGGTAGATATCTTTTTATATGCATTTGAAAGGGAGATGCCAGAAAATCAACGCTTCCAGGCCTTAGACTAGGCACTGCGCGCTACGTCCGCAAGATGGTGGGGTATGCACAAGGTAAGCTTTGATGATTGGTACAAATGTAGGAGGATGATGAGAGCATGATTTGGGAAGCCTAAGATGCATCTGATAAACATGTATGATGGACAGAATGATCCGAGTGTGTATCTAGCCAAATGGACACAGGCTTATGGAGAAGAGCCACAACCTAAGTGGGTGCACCTGTTCTGTCATACCCTGGATGTTATCCCAATGAATTGGTATATAGAAATAGAGCTCTGCCATGGGATATGTGAATGAGATATCCTGCATGAAGGATTCATGATGACATTCAGTTTTGAGGATGATTTTGACAGTATTGATGAAGTGCTACAAGAAGTGAAAGCAGACATCTTTAGGATACTACAAGATCCTTTAGGCCTGATTCAGCCTGAATGGGCTACTCAGCTGAGTCGCACGCCGGAATGTTATAGTGTAATTGTTGAAGATGAGGATGAGGATCCATAGAAGATTAACATTCCATAAATAGAAGGCCACCGCGAGGTTCAAGGACCATTGATTAGGAACCCTGATATAACCACACCATTGAAAATGAAACAAGTGAACATGGGTATGGAGGAAGAACCAAAATTCGCGAAGATTGGAGACTACTAGGATGACGAAATGGTGGATAAGGTTGTTGAATTACTCCATGAATATCAGGACTTATTCCATACCATGTTTACGGATTTGAAAGAAATAATCGGAGATCTAAGAGTGATGAAGATCACGTTAAAACGCGACGCAAAGCCAATTAAGAATAGGCCTTATCGCCTAAATCTGAAATACAAGGAGAAGGTCTGCTTAGAGCTAGATAAAATGCTAGCAGCAAGCATCATTGAACCTATGGAAGAATCTGATTGGGTAAGCCCAATGGTGGTGCAAGAGAAGAAGCCGAAGGATGAGATAAGGACATGTGTGGATCTCAGAAAACTAAATGATGCTTGTGTGCATGATCCTTTCCCGACTCCATTCATGAATGAAGTTTTGGAAAATGTTGGTGGCCAGGAAGCGTATTCCTTCACCAATGGGTTCTTTGGGTACCACCAAATCAAAATCACACTGGAGGATAGGACCAAGATAACCTTCATGACTGAGTGGGGTTGTTTTCAATACACTGTAATGCCATTTGGATTGAAGAATGTGCCTGCTATATTTTTGCGCGTGGGGTTTGCGGCATTCAAGGAATTTATTCATAACTTCCTGGAGGTATATTTTGATGACTGGATTGTATTTCAGCTGGTTATGCGCCATGTAGCGATCTTACACTTGATGCTAGATACCTATCGAAGATACCAGATCGTGCTCAACCTCAGGAAGTGTCTGTTTTGCCTTCCTTTTGGTAACCTATTAGGGCATGTAGTTTGTAGACAAGGACTGATGGTAGAACCCACAAAGATCGCGGAGATACTGAACTTGGAAGCATCGAGGAGTGTGAAACCGATGCGTGCTACTTTGGGACATACGAAATATTACATAAATTTTATCAAAAGTTGTGCCCAGATCATTGCGTCGATGGAAAAATTGTTGAAGATGGATGTCACGTTCTATTGGAACGATAACTATAAGAAAAGCTTGGATATATTAAAAGAAAATATGGTTACTGCAATGATTCTAGTCTTCCCAAACTCGAGGAAAGAGTTTCATGTACATGTTGACATGTCATGTATAGTGCTAGGGGCTGTTGGGTTGTGTTATATTCTTTCCATGACTAACCTATGTAGTGAATCGGGGGGTCAGAGGGGGGGCGGCAGCCCCCCCTATCCGGGATGTTTGAGGGGGGTGGGTAGCCCCCCTTTACGGGGTCTGGGGTAGCACCACGGGAAATTTTTTTTTGGACCCTATAATAGGTTGGGCGAACCTACCTATGGTTTTTAGTCCATGGTTTTGGACGTGATGGTTTTTTGGTCCATGGTATTCGATGCTTCGGCATGTATAAATATGTATTGTAACATTGAAAGGAACATAATGAAAAATCAAGCTAGTAGTCCCGATTTTGGGATCCAGTGGGAAATCCCTGTGTATATGTGTTTTATGTGTTATGCTCTCACATTTTTATTTTTCCTGTGATTTAGAATTCTTATGCAAGTAATTTCTGTATAGGGTTAAAACCTACATTTGGTATCAGAGCTTTTTTGGCTTCAAGGGGACGCCTTTGTTGCTGAGGGGTTTCGCTCAGGCCTATGGTAGACCCTGTTCAATGGGAGATCTGCGAGATTGATTCTGGTGGTGAAAGAAGATGGTGAGCAGTGGAAAGATAGAGATTGAGAAGTTCAATGGTCAGAGTTTTGAGTTGTGGAAACTCAAGATGGAGGATCTGT
>APFE030344134.1:0-38442 GCA_000404065.3 Pinus taeda | reverse complement strand
AATTTATAAAAATAAATAAACACTTCAAAAGGTTAAATGGGTAATATAAAATCCATATATTACATCATTAAAATATATAAAAATTAAGAAGAATCATATAAAATATATGAAAGCTTAAGAAATTATAAAAAAACAATATTCTTTATGGAAAGCACACAATTATTTTTTTTACTAAGGATGATTTTTTTCTAAAATCAAATTAATAAAAAAAAAACTTTGTATATTAATTAGAAAAAAAGAATTTCCTATTATTATTACTAAATAAAACTATATGAATAAATAAATAATACTTATAATTAAAAAATAATAAATATAAATTTGATAGTATATTCAAAAATATTTTCATGATGGAAATACAATCATAACAAATTCTGCTGGCCTAAATTACTAAAAAAAAATAGGGTGAAATAAAATTAAAACTATATATATATATAAACAATTGAATCAGAGGTAAAAAAAGTTTATCCACTTTTACTTTTCAAAAAACAATCCATGTCCAATTGAAAGCAGGAAAAAAAAACTATTACAACAGCAACAACAAGGAAATTGTATAAACACATAGGCATGAGGCTTCAATTTCAAAAACTTTAAAATATATTTGAAAGAATATAAAGTATGCTGAAATTGTTTTCATGACAATAGTTGAATTCTAATCGCCTATAGAAATGTCAGTGATAAATACGAATACGAGCAAATACGTTATAGAGATGAGTAGCTGTTTATTAAACTCAAATTAAACTCAAATTATGAGTGATTCATTCGAAATTCATGAGCATAAAGTAATTTCCATAAATGCTGAATTAGGAAAAGATAAAGAAAAAGGATTAAAATATATTGGGAAACGTTCTTGACAGCAATTTCGCATAAGGCTATTTTGCCTAATTTATGGGTTTATTTGATACTCCGTCTATTCTCTGACGGCATATTCGAAACGAGGGCGATGGTCATCTTATTGATGCCGTTAAGTTTGACATGGGTGCTCTTCGAGATTCTCCGTTCGAAGTGGAAGGAGTGGAAGTGACCATGTAGAGAAGTCGACCTATGCGGAATAGAAGTAGAAGGCCGACATGCCCATTGGCCTCTTCTAGAGGGACCGACGGGCTCCGTCGCCAAGGGACTATAAACCTATGCCACTGCATGTTATGCTCGTCAATAGACGGAGTATTAAATAAACCCAGAATTTTGCCGTCAATAAGCTGAGGATGGCGTTGCTCAGCTTAGATAGATTTTCATTCATAGTCCATAGGATGAGATGGCTGGTGATTCAAAAGGTTGCAGTCAATTTCAAATAATAGAAAAATTCAAACCATGCAAAATCTCGCGAGATTCACGGCAGCATGCGAGGTGCGGGCAAACCTATATACGCAGAGAAGTGAGCTGCCTTTCAAGGCTATACAGGGTAGATAAGTGGAAGACAAGATAGAGTAGGTTTAGCCAGATAATATACGAGTTTAGATTGCTATTTTGAAAAGGGTGTTTGATCATTTTCAAGAATTCAAGTTAAAATGGGCATTACAGCTACATTAAAGATTCATGGCAATTGTGAAAAGATACCGACGAGGGACAAAAGACAATCAATCCCTCAAAACGAATATAATTTTTTCAGACCACCTTAACAAGCTTCGTAAGGAATCAAGGAATACAATGCAGCGAGTTTTCTATTGTACGAATACCGTTTATCAATTTAAAACCCTGTGTGATGCAATAGATCGCCTTAAATGAATTTTATTAGAGGAAACCAAAATGTAAACTATTTCACTTCTGATCATGAACTTCGTTTTTCCTAAGACGCTTGATAAAAAAATTAGAATTCACTTGAAAAAAAGAGAAATATTGGTAGTGTAAACCTCAGGTTTTAAAAAGAAAAAAACAGCTAAATTTTGAAGCACTTAACCTAAAACTAACCTAGGCTTTCAGGAACATGGCCAACTGCAGAAAGGAGTGTGCGTAAATATTAACACAACAACATTTGCAGCCATAGATGTAAAATAACCATTTACACAAGATGTACCTGTACCTGTGCAAGTCGAACGGGATTGAGGGTGTTGATATTGAATAGCTGACAAATGCAGGCCCTGCTTGTCACAGCAGTTTTTCGCTGGACCAAAACTAACCTGCTCGCGTTGTCAAGAGGACAAGCAAATGGCCAAAGAGCAAATGGCCAAAGAGCTGCCAATAGCATCTCATATTTTCCTCTTCAAATCAAGCGTGTCCCCTTGCCCAGTCTCTTCTCCCTGTGTCAGCCCAGTCTCTTCTCCTTGTGTCAGAGATATTACAGTCTCCAAGACGAGGACGGATAACACACTCAAACAACACACATATACAAGAGGAAGAAGAATACATGGAAACAATTGACATACACAGTACAGACAGACAACCCTCCACAACACAACTCTGCGTTACAGTGTCCATGAAGGAAAGAACTAACCAGAAGAATCAAGATGACAAAATACTCCAGTTTTCCCTCTAATTGAGATGTTGTAGTTTTTCACATTCAAGCCTATAGAAGTCAATTTTCCTATAAACCAATTAGGCAAATAGATAAGAAAAAAGAAAGTAGAAGTAGTCCATCACCGCATAGAGCTTTGCCACGGTAGGATCAGAGGAACACTGCTAGAAAATACCGATCTAGCCCGTTCCGTGCGCTGCGCTTCTCATAATTCAGAACGCTGAAGAAGGGATGAAGTAAACCAGTACCCATACCATTTTGACTAGAAAACGGGAGCGTCTTGGGATGGCCAGATGGTTATAATCATTGGGGATAAAGTTCTTTATCGTCCAACGGCTATCTGTCAGAACCCTTGCACGCCCTTCTTGTAATCAAGGTGTCATTCTCATAATTAAAAATGGGTGAAAGGCTCTTCCATTTATATGTCATCAGTTCTATACCCATACGATTTCTGCTCCGTCTGATTGAGTGACATTTATAATTACAACTAGTTTATCCTCCAACGGTTATCTGTCAGAACCCTTGCATGCAGTTCTTGTAATCATAGTGTCATTATTATATTCATAATTCGAAACGCTGGAAAATGACACGTTGCTATTTTCAAACTTCACCTATATGTCTCTGACATCTATCTTGATACGCATACTATTTCAGCTAGAACGTTGGAGCCTCGTGGATTGAGAGATAAAAGTTGTTCATGCTCCAACGGTTATCTGTCAGAACCCTTAGATGCTGTTCTTGAAATCAAGTGTCCAAGTGTGTTATTCTTATAATCATTTTTTAATGTCAGTTTAATTACAATTTAATTATGATTTTGAAATCCGTTATTTGTCCGAACCCTTGATGTCATTCTTGTAATCAAGTGTGTTATTCTTATAATCATCCTCCAATATCAGTTTAATTACAATATAACTATGATTTTGAAAACTTTGTCGAGCAACAAATTGAAGTTGTTAAATGATATTTCCCATTTAAATTTAAACTCATTATATCATTTTGAATGAATATTTAAATTTATTTAAAATTTAACTTTATCTAATTTAAATTATATAATAAGATATTTTAAAGTTCCCACTCTAATTAGCATCATATTTAAGTGTATAATAAAAATTTAACTTTAATATTTTATTTAATAGATAAATTTTACAATTGATTTTGATATATTTATTTATTTAATTTATTTAAACATATTTTTAATTTAATAATATTTTATGACAATTAAGATATTTTAAATAATTAAGAGAAGTATTATTATTTTTACATGGGACATGTTAAATGTATAACAAATAAATATATTCGGAATGTTTTTTACTCTTATTATTATGTCTACCTCAGACATGCTAAATTCATAACAAATAAATATATTTAGAATTTTTTTGAGTCTTATTATTATTTCTACATGGGACATGATAAATTCATAACAAATGAATATATTTGGAATGTTTTTGAGACTTATTGTGAACATAATTATACATTTTTTTCACGCAAGAAAAAATAATAAATTTATATTAATAAAACTAGTTTACATAGGCCAATAAAAAACTGAAAGTTCTATCATCACCATCTACGGCATCCCATATAGTGAGTATATAGAGAAATATCTAACTTAGGAGACCAACATAAAGGGCCATAATATTGGCCACATATCCAACATCCAAAATCATCTAAAAAATCCTTATGCTCTAACTAGACTACATTGTAAACATATTCCATGATCACCATATTCGTAATTAGTTGAGACAAAATTACGGAAATCAAAATATGGTGTAGTTGAGACATATCAAAACCAAAACCAAACCAATGTGGGGATCAAATTAGATGAATAATCCTTTTATCGATGAAACTACCACTTTAGAAAATTGGGATTTCATGACTCCGTATAGTTGATGTAATCCCTTCTTAGAAATTTTATATGCAATTTTTTTTTCTCTTTGGCAGATGTGAGAGAAGGATAGATCATCGAAGAGTCCAATCAAGCACTGAATTCTTCTTAACCAATTTGAGATAAAGGGATATTTGAAACTCAATCTTGATTTTCCCATTCTATAGGTACTTTTGAGTCCCAAAGGCAGACATGGACATGAGGGATAAGTTGTGTACATGGTAAATAAGGCCCAATAAGGCCAAGATCTCCACTCTAGTATTGGTACCTTAACCTTAATTCTAGCAAAAATTGTAGTGCCTCTAAGCCAAGGAGATATATGCCCTAGAACCACACAATGACTCCTGGATGGCTCCATAAAAAAACCAACAATGAAATATTGTCACCAATCAATAGATGTATTACCCTTGTTTATCCCCACTCTAGACACCCTATTAATGTTCTGGAGGGCTATATATGGTGTTATTATTTAGTTCTCTGGTGCTTCTTTTTCTTTCTCATAGCAATGATGGCTAACCTCCGCTAAAACTCAAATAATATATAAAACATTAAGAAGATAAAAATATTTAGCCAAAAATATTAAAATATAATATCATAATTATATATTTCTTATTTAAAAAAATCTTTATTGGATTCATATCTTTTATATTATAATATATAAATAAAATTTATTAACCATGAAAAATTTTAATACTAATATATAAACATTAATATTAACAACATATTTACTTTTAAATAAAAAAGTGTTATTCACTCCTACCATTATAGGATTCTTACCTTTACTTAATATCTTAAACAAAAACCAATATTAGTATTTTAAAAAAATTTCAAAATATAATAAACCAAACTCTAGCATGTTTAATATTTTATTCTAAGTTAATGAATTTTGAGCCAACAAATATGTTACTATATTTAATATTGCTAAAGATATTGTCCCCGAGAACATAATTTTTTTATTATTATTATATTTATTTTATATTAATATTAATTTTTTAAGTATATTGAATTATTAAAAAAAAATTATTTCTTTCAAAATAATACTTGTTAGGATAAAATAAAGATATAGATATTCAATTAAAATTTTATGTTTGCATATAATTTTAATTATGTTCATTTAAAAATAGCAAGATAATTTTTTAGATTTATTGGAAACTCTTTTTACCTCAATTTAATTTGTAAATTACATTTTTATGTATTATTAAAAATACACTAAAACTTTACTATATTATATATGATGATTCATTTACGTATAATTTTTACTAAATTATATATATATATTAATTATATATATATATATATAATATATATATATAGATATATTATTTAAACAATTATGAAATAAGAATAAAATCATAATAATAAAGAACATCTTAGATTAATATGAAAATCTGATTTTTTTGTGATTTTACTCATTATGCTAAAAAAATAAATCTAGAACCTAAAGAAATTAATCCCGAGAACATAGATTTGGATCTATTTTCTTATCAAATATGTTGCAAATAAATACCAAGCTGAACATCCATGGTAACTTGTAGATCAAAAAATGCACCATTCCCTCCACTCTCTTTATCCATCTCTCACTCTCTCCTTGTCCCTCTCTCTCTCTTCCTTCTTGGCCTTTCTTCTCCCTCTGTAACCCACCCTCCCTCCATATACCTCTCCCACTTAGTTTTATTAGCATCTATATCTCTCCATTTCTCTTTCCCTATTAACATCCTCGTTATGCTTTATCTCTATTTTACTTGTTTTCTCAAGTTTTTTACTATATTTTAGGTGATTTATAGGATTATGTCTCCATATTTCTCCCTTCGCCCCTCTCACATTATTCCCCTCTGAAACTTCTCTCTCTTTCAACATCCTCGTAATGATTTATCTCTATTTTATTTCTTGTTCCCAGGGATTTCACTATATTTTAGGTTAGTTACATTATTTCCTCTCCCTCTTGCCCCTCCCTCCCTCTCTCTTTGTTCCCAATCAAAACCTCCTTCATTTTCTCCTACATGCCCTATGGCTCTCGCTCTCTCATTGCCCCACAACCTCCTCACAAAAATCATTCCATATCTGTCATGCCCTACCTCTCTCCCTCTCTCTCTTCCACCTATAATCTCACTCACTATCCATCTCTTAGTCCAAAATTCCCTTTGTGTCTATCTCTCTCCCTTCTCATCTCACTCCCTCTCTATCTCTTAGTCCCAAAATCTCTCTCTCCCTTCCCCTATTTGATCCTCTCTTTCACTTCTAACCTACCTCTCTCATCTCACTCTACCACTCTGTATCATCCCCTATGTCTCTCAATCACTTACTCTCTATATCTCATTCCCAAACTCTCTCTCTCCCTCTCCCCCAATCATTCTATCTCTCTTTCTCTCCCTTCCCCAAACATCTCACAATAGCTCCTTCTTTATGAAAAATTCCCAAAACATGCTCTTGTGATCCCTCACGCTTCTTCCCCTATTATGTCCCCTCCAGTATTCACCACAACCATCTATCACTCTCCTATATTTAGCTCCCTCTCCATCCCTCTCTCTAGATATCCCACCACCACTCACCCATTATTTCTCCACTATCCTCTCTCCCTCTCCCTCTTCGTCTTTCCATCCCATACTCTCTAGCCCACTCTCTCTCTACCCATTACCCCCCCGGTCTCTCTAAATTTCTAGTTTTCTCTCTTTTCTCCTCACACTTGAATTCTTTCAATATTTCCCTCACTCACTGTATCCCTATTTCTCCCTTCATCACTCTCACACCTCCGTCTCTCCCTCTCAATTACTCAATCATTCTCTTTTTCTCTCTCACCACACTATCTCACATACTTGTTGAGCTTCTCTTTCTCCCCATATTTCTTTCTCGTTTATCTCTTGTCTCCTTTGTCCCTCACTTACACTTTATCTCTCTCTATATACCCCTCTCTTTATCTACCCTCTCTCTCTCCCTCTCTCTCTCTCTCTACCCATCCCCTCTACTCTCTCTCTTATTTCCTCTCCCTCTACATCACTCTCTTCTCCCCGCAACTTCCATCCATCCCTACCTCTCTCCCTCTCTATCTCTCCCTTTCATGCAAATCAAAATTTACACTATGTTACACAAGTACAAGCCCAACCCACTTTCTAATTCCTAAATGTATTTACAATTTAAAAAGTTCTATGATGTCTATATATATCTATATATATTAAATTCTATGAATATCATTTTAAAGAAATAAGTTATATAATTATAAATTAGGTAACTAATATTCTCAAACGCGTATATATTTAGCTCACTTGACTGAAATCACAAAATTCTTGTTAGATTCTCGTGTATCACCAACTTAGTTTAAAAAAAAATACAATTGTGACTTATCTAAATCAATATACACACATAAATATTCCATCCAATCTTCTAATGACAAAATTAAGTTTATTTCTTCCCTATATGTTGGGACTCCAATCAAAATTGTGTCATCAAAAAATTGTTTGTGAGAGATATAAGGCCTCCTCCATATAAACACATGAATTCCATATTTTTTTGTGAATTAGATACCTTAAAGGTTCTCCTAAGACCCTCGAGTATTAGGACAAAAAGGAATGGAGAAATAGGATATGCTTGCCTTATTCCCATAAAATAATTGAAAGTGGAGTAGTGAGTTCTATTGAGAATGATATAAAATAATCAAGTGGTGACCAAGGAGTTGACTCACGTAGTCATGATTCATTGGAGAAGCCAAAAAATTTGAGTACGTGTTACAGGTATGAACATATTATATTGTGGAAATATTTTGAGATATCCACCTTAATGAGAATTCTATATCTCCTATTTTTTTTTAAAGATTAAAAACATTTTAGAGTTACAATAATTCCATTACAAATTTGTTTGATCTATGACATATCTAGTTTTCTTTGTCAAGATGATTTCTAGAAATGGGGGCTTTAACTAATATGTAATTACCTTAGAGATGACTTTATAGCTTATGTTACATAATGAAATCAACCTAAACCCATCTAAATCATGAGCCCTATCAAATTTGGGAGATGATGTAAGAAGAATTGTGTTCAACATAGGGAATAGAGGTCTAGTAATTTTAAATTCCTTCACTAGAGGATAGATTTCATTTCCTAAAAAATACCAACAAGCATAAAATAAATTAGTAAATTCATTAGGTTTAGTGGCCTCTTTTTGAGGAATAAATGGTATCTCCATCATTAGTCTCGTATTGTGGTACTATTTCACTAAAGAGGGGATATTTTCTGTGATATCATGGATTGCTTGCAATCTATTAGAGTTAGTTCTTTCAAAACTAACTTCTATAAGCACATAAATTTGTCCTATAGATCCTTGTGATTTGTGATATTTTCTCCTTATTTCATCATTGAGAGAGAATATTTCTTGTGGTTCCTATTTTTCATCATGGTTTTATGGAATGTTTTTTTGGTTTTTTCCTTTTCTTTAGCAAGTTAATTGTAAGCTTTTACTTCTATAGGATTTCCTCTTATTTCCTAAATTCTTCTATCTAAGTGAGGTGATATCCCTTTTGTACATCATGCTCCTTTCTTACACCTTCTATGCTTATTTGTTGTTGTATTTATTCAATTTATTTTGGTTTAAAGATATTTCCGAGCTCTTGAAGTTTCTAGTCTCTTCAGTTTCTATTGAAATTTATCCATGCATGATACTCATTATACTTTTGTCACTTCCCACCAAGATTTTTATTTACCGAGGAAGGATGGATCCCTAATCCATAGACTTTCAAACCTCAAAGGCCTCTTTCCAGGTTTTACATTGAGATCCTTGTTAAGAAATAGTAGTTAACAATCAAAACATGTAAGAGGGAGGAACAAACAAAAAATCCTTATCTAGAAGGAGTTATGATATTAGAATCATATCAAAATGAGAAGTTATTTTATTCTTACATCCTTACCTATTGTTGTAGGTGTATACTCCATTGGAAATCTTCATTTATGCAACGCCAAACTGTCTAATTAGATTCATGAACTAATGAGAATCCAATTCTATACACCAAATGCCTCCATTTTCTTCATTCAATTATTCGACCATATTAATGTCACTTCCTACTATAAATAGTTCATCTTAGCACAAGGCTTTGATATTGCCTAAATTATGTAGAAATATCACATTTGTCACTACCATATTTCAAGTGTAGATAGTCGTATTACATCCCTTTTCAATGGATCCTACATAGAGAAATTTCCCTAATATTATTATAGGAGCTACCATCTCATCTATAATCTCTACCTCATTTTAATTACATAGAATCATTGATTGTGTAGCTTGTCCTATTGAATACAATACTATAGTTTTATAAGCATTTCAATAGTAAAAGGCTATTGATTGTATCTTTTTACCTGAACACTTTTTTTCTTCTGACATGGCCATTTTAGGGATATCCATACTAATTTTATATTTGAGAATAATTCACTTTGAATGGTAATTGAGGCATTGCAGATTCCATAAAATTTTCATTCCAAAGTTTGACTAATTATTCTCACACCATTTTAATAAAAAATGTTATGAACTTAACGACAACTCTATGAAGTTTCCTTTTTTTTAGAGGTTGCAAAAATCATCTAATTCAAAAATGGTTGATACAACAACAACCAATTTTTTAATATAATTTTGTCACTCTATACTTTATTATATATTAACTATGCACATTTTTCTTTTAAATATTAATGATTTTCAAGCAAAGTTTGAAAAGTATTGATGACCCCATTTTTTTGGAGGGGTTTATTTTGACACTTTAATTTTTGTTATGTTTTTAGCATGGATAATTACTTTTTCAAATGTTGGTTATTTAACAATTTTTTAAGTCTTCTTCTTATTCTTCCTTGAGATGTTAATTTTTTAAGTATTTTTCTGGTTTATTGTTTTTATTTTTCTTTTCAATTTTTTTGTAAGGAAATTTTATTTTTTTTTTTTGCAAAGTTAAAAAAAGTCGATATTTTAAATCTCAGATTTTCATATTTGTGTATCATTAACATCAAATAATTATCAATAAAAAAGAAATAATGTTAAACATTTGAAAAAAAAATACACAATTTGAATATAGATATAATAAAAAAACACATTTTGGAACTTTTGTCTGCTAAAAATGGCATGTCAAGTAAATGAATTTTATGGGAAATTTTGAAAAAAAAAAGACTTAAAACTAGCATTTTTAAGAATTTATGGAAAAACCTAATAATTTTCAAAGTTTGTTTTTTCAACAAATAATGATTCACATAAAAATTACAGTGAAAATTAGCTGAAGAAATATTAAACATATAAAAAATAAATTAAACACTTATTCTTATCACAAAATATCAAAGTCAGAACATTACAAGGATAACTAACAAACAATTATGAAAATTGACCTTAATTTTCAAGAATAACATAAATTTAATCAACAATATCATATAATCCATGTTCATCATCTTCTAGAAATTCATTATTGTCTTCTTCCATGGAATTTCTTGCTTCAGTTTGGCCATTTTCGTCTCCTATTAGACTTTTGATGTCTACAAATTTCCAAAATTATCCCTTGAAAATTATTCCATTTAACAATGGTTGAGGTTCCTTTTACTTCTTTGCCACAAGTGATTCATTAAAATACCTTTTCCTCAATCCAACTTGCACTGCATCTCGAAGAAATTTAATAGGATTAATTCTTTGTTGAATAAATAATTATCATAAAGTACAAAATAAATAATTAAGTAAATTATTATAAACACATAAAAAAGAAAAAAGAAAATACTGATGTTGTTAATTTTTTACGGGCCTACATTTCTCTTTTCTTTAACAATTTCATTTTATCATTAATACATTAATTTCACCATATATCGATCATTACATTATTCATATCTACACCATTATCCATTACCATATTAAATTATATAGAAAGAACATCATCATCATCAATGCAATGGAACATAAAGGAACAATGGAAGAAAAACATGCAGAGATATAGAGACACCCGGACTGGTCTGAGACGAGGGAAAATTCCACTATGGGGAAAACCCTTCTAAATAATATTATTCTTAGATCGTCATCAAATCAATCAATTTTGGAGTATCTCATCAAGTGGAAGAACTTATCTAGTGAATATTCGACATGGAAGGATGAGAATTTTATACAGAAGCATCCAAAACTACTCAAGTGTTGAGGACAACGCTTTTCAGAAGGAGAGGGGCATGTTAGGCCCCTATAGTATTAGTGATTTCACCATTACTATTTCCATTGTATCCCTTATTGTTATTATTGTGCCCCTATTATCCCCATATTGTTATTAGTATGCCCCATAGAAACCCACTATTGTTATTTTTGTGCCCTTATGTTATCACTGTTATGTCGGCTTGATTACACTATGACCCCTTAGACTCTTATATATACAAGAGAGGTTTAGTCATTTGTATCATCCAAATATTGTTCATTTGTGTAATGTAAAGGAGGTTGTACCCTCGAAGAGGATGAATTCTAAGGCATTGGTCTATTTCTCTATCTTTTTGTGAGCTGGTTTCCTAAGAATCTACAATTTTTTGCCAACAATATTGTAGGCTATCAAGGTGTCTCACCAAGCCCTCCTGTATGCATCAAAGGTTCCACTACAAGCTATAATCAAACCAAAAATATCACAGTTGGAATCTTTTCTCTGATCAAAAAAGTCATCAACAATATTTGTTTAAACTTGTATGACACAAGCTTCGTTAGCATTAAGTGCTCTAGCTATTTTATAAGGTTTCATCTCACAAGCCTTACGTCATGCAAAATGATAATGCTTGTGTTGAGATACTTCTCTTAATTTTATCTCACACAAACCCTAGTTCCCAATAATTCACCAAAGCTTTGACCCTTGCATTACAAAAAAAGGGCTACAATATGATTACATCAAGAAGATATGGATGATCTAGTAACTAAGTTGTGAGAATGACGATGCTCTCCCCCTTTATAAGATAGGTCAATTAGGAAAATAATATAAAATGGATCAAGTGGACAAAATCCTAATATAAGTTATTAGGGTATATCCACATCACGGTAGTTTACTGGAGATGTACAAGTGCCATGTGGTGATTGAAAGCGACCTCCAATGTGGCATGGTATTTAAGATAAGGATCCACAATTCAAGCACTCCTCGTGACATGGTTTTGTGCTCTCTAAAAGAGGATCCAAGCTTTAATTCTCCTCAACATGTCCTAATTCAAAACAAACTCCAAGTATTGCACTCTAGAAGCAAGAATCCCTCAATACAACTAGGCAACATCTTAGACTATGACATCTTCTTGTAGTTGTCCTAAGGAGGAGTGCCTTTACTCCTAGTGCATGTTACGATGATCCATACTTATGCGGGAACACAACAGAATAAAAATATAAACATAAACATAGGGTTGAGGTAGAAATAAAACTTCTTGTCATTAATATCAAAGAATTCAAATATGCTTGCATACAAAATGGAAATAAACTAGCTCGGGCAATGGTAGGATATCTCTAAGAAGAGATGTGGGGGATACATGCCTCTAAACTATGTTACAATGAGGCTTGAAGACCTATTTATTATTGAGAAACAATGGAGAACCCTAAACATCCAAAAAGCTAACCCCAAGAGAAGAAGCACCAAAACAATGGGGTTGATTGGGGTAAATTTGTACATCAAATTTCAGGGGTCGTTACTTTGGCATCTGATCTTCGTTTGGCCATCATCATACCTCATTTCGAACATCTTTAAGATGAGACCAAAAATGAATCGGTAAACCTGTTTAGGAGCGACTTGGCCTTTGTGTTTTCCCTAAAAATGTTGTTTAGGGCCCCGAAACGGCTCCAGAAGTTTAGGACCCGAAAATCTAACAAAAATTGTAAATTGTGCTACAATTAAGGAAACCAAAAAACTAAAATAGAAAGTGTTGGCATCCAAGTGGAATAGGAAAGTGGCCACTAATATCCACCTCGATCATCAACCATGCTAAATATAGTAAACTAAGGTTGACCATGGTAACCTTAGATAACTATGGTCAATCATAGTAAACCACAGTGATCACCATGGTTAAGGTATCGCTAAAAATATATGATTATTGTTAAACATCTCGAACTATTTTTTTGCTATGGTTAATGATTTTTTGACTCAAATTGAACATGGTTGACTATGGTTGTTTATGTTCACCTTTGAATGGTCAACTATGTTTAACTATGTCATCAAGCTCAATATTGCTAAATATGATTAACATAGGGTCGACCAAGTTTGATCATGGTCAATTATTTAAACATTGCTTATCAAGTTTTGACTACATTTATCTAATTTGGTTGACCGTGTTGAACTATTAATATTAATCAATAATAGTATGCAATTATATTTTACCAAAGTTGAAGAGTGTTGATTTTCAAACATATTCAGACATAGTTTGGCAATGGTTGAACGTGGTTTGATCATGATTGAAGATGAATATTAATGTTAAATCATATTATATTATATTATATTAAAACCAAACCTAATTTTTTTATAAAACCTACTCACTTACATATTAAAACTTTGAAAACATAAAAAATATCATGAAATTAAAATTTTCTAGTATAGTAAACCTTTTACTAAATACAAAACGATTATGTTTATCATGATTTACATTATTTGTAATCTCATATCACCTAATTAATTAAACCTTCATTTCATATTATCTAAAATTCATTTCGTATGTAATAATATATATATATATATATTATATATATATGATATAATATATATATATATATATATAAATAATGTGTGATATTTATATTATATTAAAACATGTAATTTTATATTTAAATGTTAAAACTTGTCATTTAAAACATGTCATCAAATGAAAAGTTAAGTGTAATAGTTATGCCTCCAAAGCTCCAACAATGGTTCTAGAATATATCTATAATATATGTACATAGTAACCATTTTAGGATGGGTTACAACTATGGTTGCAAAATTTATACACACACATACGGTTTTATATATGTTATTTATATTACTTATATTAAGGATTTAATGCAATAATATTAATAAATAATGAATAGTGTTGATATTCATAAATTATGGTTTTATATTAGTTAATAATCAAATTATTAATACTTTATGTGTCCTAATACACTAATAAATGATTAATTACGACCTACTATAATTGTTAGTGTTTAATAAGATTGAAAATGAGAAATTATAATTAATTAAAGTTAACCATTAATGATTATGTTAGTCACATTAACAATTTGAGCTAGTTAACAAAATATATAAAATTATTACATAAATAATTATTATATGAAATAATTAACAATATTTTAACCTTATCATTAATAACATTAATGTGAATATTTGTATTGTCAATATTATATTTTATTATTATTATTTTTAATGTATAAAACGTAACTATTATGAACATTGTTTATGAATAGTAATGATAATACATAAATTTTATTAATGTTAATATTATAGCTTAATTGCTATTAATATTAGAAGAATTTATATATATATATATAATATATATATTATATATATAATACTATCTAAGCACCCACGGGGGATTTGAACCGGTGACCTATCGCAAGGAGTGCCTCAACAATGCACCCATTCACAGTCAATCCAAAGCCCCATGTGAATAATTTTTGATATATTAATATATGTGTAAAACTTGTACTCATAGATAATAATATATTAATAACAAACCTAATGTTATAGAGTATATTTATTAAGCTTATTTTATTGTTTATTGTACTATACTTATTGATTGTGATTTAGTATATTAGTTAATATTTTATGGTTGAGTTATCTTTTAATATGTTAATTTTTATTTAAAAATATAGATTCTTAAATCTTATTATTTTAATTAATTAATATTTTAATATTTGTATTATTAATAAAATTTATTAATTTTATTATTAATGTATTATTATTGTAATGCTAAAAGAAACCAAACTTTTTTTTATAAAAAATCTTCAATCGCTGATAAACTATTTACGCTGGTTATTTTTAATTAAAGTTTAATATAAAACTCAAAACTTAAATTTGAAATTAATTCGATTATTTTTAATTAAACGTTAATTTAAAACTCAAAGCCTCAATTATTTGTGCACTATGTTAGTCATTCTTTAGCAAGTGTATTACATTGCAATTCTATTACATTACAATTTTGCAAGAAGTGTTGTAGCGTACATTGGCTAAACTCTCATAGAAAATTTCACCTCAATCTAAAATTCAAAACCTATATTTGAAACTCCTTCCTCCACTATGTGAGCTATTCTTTAACAAGTGTACTGGATTGCAATTTTATTGCATTGCAATTTAAAAAAAAGAGTTGTAGTGTACATTAGCTAATTTATCATAACAAATTAGACCATTGTTACATGTTTTTTTATTTTTTTGTTGACTAGCGTAATCGGTAACGGTGGTGGTATTGTACCCATGTTACACGGGGTTGAATCCCACTAGCTACCACTATAACCTCTACGAGGAACCTCCTAGCCCGCAAGAACGACCCTTGGTTAAGACGAGACTTGAACTCGTAACCTCCACAATGGGACGGATGACTTAGCAGATCATCCAATGGTCACGAGACCAAACCTTTGCAGGCGAAAGGTGATGTGGCCCAAGCAAGTCACTCCTCGCAACTAGTCAACGCCCTCGCTCAGCTTTGAGCACAAGACATCACCGTCTCTACGAGTCTGACTTTACCAATCAGCCACCTCTGCCGACCTTAAAAGGTGAGCGGGCTTGGCCGAGGCAAGTCACTCCTCATGACTAGTCAACGCCCTCGTCGAGGTTTGACCACAAGGCCTCACCGTATTTATGAGTCCGACTTTACGAACCAGCCACCTACGACGACCTTAAAAGATGAGCGGGCTTGGCCTAGGGAAGTCACTCCTTGTGACTAGTCAACGCCCTCGCTGAGGTTTGAGTACAAGACCTCACCATCTTGATGAGTCTAACTTTACCAACAAGCTGCCTCCGCAAACCTTCATTGTTACATGTCTTCATAAGCGTATTAATATTTCTTTTATTAAGACTATTTTAAATTTATTTTATTAATAATAGAAATAATAATTTTATAACTTTATTTAAACTTTATTGTAGTTTTAATATTTTTATTTGTGTAATTAAAAATACATTAATATTATAATAGTATAAATATATTTTTGATATTAAACTAAATTTTTTTAGAAATACAACATTGTTTTTTTCTTAGGTTTACAAATCTTATCCGAGGCTGCCAAGGCCCATTTCTTTCTTTCCTCCCCCTTACCCAAAATAAAGTTTCATTGAATGGTTCTAAATTGATGCAAGACTCCTTTGGGAGCTGGAAGGGCTAAAAGAATGAAGATGGCGATTGTTTGAAGTACAACTTTTGTAAGCTCCAACTGTCCTGCTAAGTTCAACGATATAATATTCCATTTCTAGGTTTTATCCTGCATCTTGTTAATCACTAGCTCCCAAATAGTCTTGTGCAAAGGTTCATCACTTACTAGAACTCCCAAGTTTTTGGAAGGAAGGATATCTCTTTGAAAGCTCAGAATTATTGAGATGTTCCTCTGAATAGCAATATTAGTGTTAAAAAGGAAAATCTTAGATTTGGAGAGATTTACCTCTGTACCCATAGCCTTGGCAAAGTCACTCAGGATTTGTTTATAGGCAAGCACTTCTTTGATTGTGGGAATGCCCTATAACATTGTGTCATCAAAAAATTGTGATGGGTCAAAGCCTGTCTAGTCTGAGAGAGTTAGAGACCCTTGATGGTACCCACTTATCTACTATGCTTGATAGTTCGACCAAGTCCTTCCATCATGAAGATAAAGAGAAAGGGGGAGAGCGGATCTCCCTGCCTGAGGCCTCTTGTAGGAGTAAACGTCTTGGTTGGAGAACCATTAACCAGAATTGAAAAGCTAGATGAAGTCACCAGGGCCATTACCCATCTTACCCAGTTATGGTCAAATCTAAAGACTAGAAGGACCTTCGTGATATAAGTTCAATTCAACTTGTCATAAGCTTTGGTTAGGTCCAATTGCATAATCATTTCTGCCTTCCTATTGCTTAACAATGAGTGAACCACCTCATGTGTTTCAATGATGTTATTGAGAATTTGTCTACCCTCCACATATCCTGTTTGCTCCACAAAAACTAGAGTAGGAAGAAGGGGTTTGAGTTTGTTGGCAATAACTTTGGATATATCTTGTACACCACATTGCATAAAGCTATGGGTCTTAATTTGTCTGGAGTGAGACCAATGTCCTGTTTGGGTATCAAAGAGATGAAGGATGTATTGAGTGCCTTCAAAATGGTTTTGTTCATCTTGGAGTCCTCCATGACAATCAGAATACTTTTCTTGACAATGTTCCAGCAAGCTTTAAAGAAATTGACATTGAAAACATCAGGGCCTGTTGCTTTACCGTTCTGCATTTCTTTGATGAAATCACTAACCTCCTCTTCATTCACTAGCCTAACGAGATTTAAATTATCCTCTCTTGTTACTAGCTTAGGTATGTGCTTTGTTAAGTCCCTCATGAAATGAGCTCTATCTAAGATGGTCTCATCTGCGATGCTTCTAAAGTGTTGAACCAACATAGCTTCTATTTCTTCATGGGTATTGAGTAGTTGACCTCTGAAGTCCTTGATCGATGAGATTGTGTTATGAGACTTGTTCTCCATTGTGGATTTTTGCAAAAACCTAGTCTTTCTCTCCCCTTATTTTAGCCATTGAACTCTTGTTTTTTGTCTCCAAAATATCTCCTCTTGTTTACATAAGTTCTCCTAGCCTGATTCTTGGTGTTTTGATCATTTCTGGCTCTATCGAAGCCATCCATGATAAGGGCTTGATTGATTTCCTGCATTTTACCTTCAATAGTTTTTTTTGCTTGAAAAATATTCCCAAATTCATTCTTGTTCCAATCTTTGAGTCTGAGCTTGACATGTTTCAGTCTTTTGTGTAGAAGAAACATTCTCATTCCCTGAATATGTATATCTTTTGTCCACCATTTTCCAATGTTGCTCATAAAATCTGGGTGGGTGAGCTAGATATTCTCAAATATAAAAGGTCTATTCTTAGGGGTACTAATGCCTTGAACCTCAAGTTGGACAGTGCAATGGTCTGAGCCACCAAAGGGGAGAATTCTCACTGTCATTTCCTTGTTTGTGAGCATAAGGTCATCTGAGATTATGAATCTGTCTAACTTTGAGGCTACTTGAGACTCTCCTCCCCTCTTGTTGTTCCATGTAAAGAGGCCATTACTTGTATTAGCGTCAACTAGCTTCATGTTGTCTATAAAATTCTAATATGCTATAAAGTCTTTGCTTAAAGTTCTGGTCCCACCTTTTTTCTCCGACAGTGATTTGATCATGTTGAAGTCCCCACCCATAAACCATGGTACTCTTGTGTGTCTATCTCTTAGTTATACAAGAGATTCTACAAGCTTGAGTTTATCATCTGGTCTTTGAGGGCCATAAACATTTCTAATTAAATAAATCTCCCTATCTCCCACAGGCTAAATAACCATTGATAAATAATTCCTAGATGCCTCAGCATCTATTATGCTAATATTTTGGGGTTCCAAAGATTATGTATTCCTCCTCCTATTTTATCTTCTTTGACTTCTAGAAACTCATATTTGTTGAGCCACTTACTGTTTATTTATTTTATTTTTTTTGAATGGAACATTTAGTTTCTTGGATAAAGATCATATTCAGAGCTTCCTATTTAATTCTATTGCTAAGTATCCTTTGCTTCCTTTTAGCTCATATATCTCTGATATTCCAAGATGTGAACTTCATTATGAAAGATTTGTAAAGGAGTAGCTGGTTAGATCTTTCATCTTACCTGAATCTATCATTAGTTTTCCACATTCCATCAATAACTCATTCTTCTTTTTTCTGCCTCATTTCCTTCCTGGATTTATAGGAGCTAGTCCTGGTGTGGTGTTCCTAGTTTTGACACCTTCGTTGACCTGCCTTTCATTGTTTCTTTTCCTTTCCAGCCCTTTAGCCTCAGTTCTCCATAGGAACAAATGTTGTACTCTATTAAACTCTTCTTGAGGTAGTGAGTCTTATGTATTCATAACACTCTTAAAGATATGATACATGTTATGGATTCCTAATCTATAAAGCCAAAACCTTGGAGGAGCTATTAAAACCTAGAAACTTAACATTAAAAACCTCACAAAAAATAAATAACACTCCTCTTCAAACCATAATAAACCAAGCAAAAACAACGAGACAAAACTACTAGAACCTAAAACAACCCTTTATCATAATAAGAATGGGAAAAGATAAATGAAAATTACAAAATGAAAACTCCCATTTCAAAATTGAAGAGAGAAGTTCGATGAATATAACAATAATGAGAAACTCGTGTCACTTCCCCTAATGTTTGCTAAAAAATTTCAAATTTTTTAAACAAACATGTTTCAAAATATAATATAGGCCGCTACTATAGCTTTTATAAAGAAAGCAACCACTTTTCATTTTTTTTAATATCTCTTTGGTTGAGAATGAAGCCAATTTTTTTTTTAATATCTCTGGGCTGTCGGCATTCTGCCCGAGCTGCTCTCGCGGCGAGGGCAGGCAGTCGCGTGGTGATTGGGCTACAGGCATTAAGACTCAGCCCGTGACCCTATGAGGACTATGTGACCACATTTTTCAAACTTAAGGGTTATTTAATTTTTCCTTTATTTTTTAATTTTAATATTCTCTTTGAATTTTTATTTTATATATATATATATATATATTAATATATATATATATATATATATATATATATATATTATATTATATTTTTTTTTTCTCTAAATTTTATTTTCTATTTATATTTTTTGTTAATTCCTAATGTTTTTTACATTATTTAATAATAATTCATTTTTTTTGTTTTTCATTGTTATTTTTTTTTTTTAAATAACTTTATTTTTCTCTCTAACATTCATTTTAAATATAATAATATTTATTTTATTTACTATTGTGATTTAGTCGTTGCAATTCTACTATATTTACTAGCTTTGTTCAAGCTCTCTAACATTCATTTTAAATATAATAATATTTATTTTATTGACTATTTGTCATTTAGTCTTTGCATCTCTACTATATTTATTAGCTTTGTTCAAGCTATCTAGTTATGTCCTCATTTTCAAAACACATACATGTAATTTGATATGTGATTTTCTCCCGAAAATATTTGTATAAATCATGCACCACAAAAGCCTACATTCCTAGTATTTAATATATTTTCATATTTCATTCATAAAATTTATTAATTACAAATCTAACAAAAAAAATATCTATAAATATTTGGACAATAAGTATTGATTATAAAAATCTTATCTACACTAGGAATGTTAAATTCTAATTAAAAAAAATTAAAGCACAAGGAAACATATTTTACTTGTTTGTTAAGCAAATTTTTTTATACTTTATATTTATCTTTTAACATTAAATATAATTGTATTTTATATAATAATTTAGGAAATAGAAATATAATACATGAATGTGATTGACATTAATAATTTATTCACATTTATAAAATTATTTAAAAAAATAAATATTACATATTAAGAAAATTATTTAATTTTATATTTTTTAATAATTATAAATATTTTGTAATAACTAAATTAGAATATTTTTCAAATACTTAATTTTTAGACTTAAAATTTAACTATCAAAATATTTATTAAAAATTAGGAGTGAGCCTATAAAGATATATCAAAATAATCATGAAACTTTGTGACAACTAATATATGATGTAGTAATATAAAATTTATACAAATATGGCCTTTTTGGGTATTCAAAATAATTGAAAGGGAAACCAATTTTATCCCTGAAATGTAAGAATAATCACTTGTGATTCATGAATTTGGATGCATCTAGTTTTTCAATAGAGCATTTTAGTTGTAACACAAGTATTATTGGAAGCTATATTTATTTTTAAAATAAAAGCAATAGCTTCATCAAGTCTAATTTACATTTTTGGTAGAAATTATTTGACCAATGGAAAACTAAAAATATTCAATGCTTTAGAATGTTTAACAATGTTTTTATATGATTGACCTTTATTTCTTTTGTGCTCTAAATACATTCATAAAACACTCACATTTCAGAATTATTATTGGTAATGCTTGCTAACCAAAGTATTATATTTATCATAGCCTTCTTTGAAATTAAACTACAACCTCCATAGATTTGCTAAGATTTTCCTTCTTTTTTCAATATTATAACTATTACAATAAATTTAATACTTTGGTTTATATCATATTTAATTATAAGGACATTTTAAATAGTATTTAATATGTTTTCATTTTTTATTCATAAAAGTTATTAATTCTCAATCTAGGAAACAACTTTAATTATTTGGCCAAAAGGTATTAATTATGAAATTCTTTTGTGTTGTTAAAATGTTAAATTCTTAGTAAAAACAATTTTAAACCACAAAGAAGCATCTTTTAATCATGCGTGGTCATTAAGTGTTTTATATCTTTTATTTATCTATAAATGTTAAATATGATTTAATAATTTATGGAATAGAAATTATAGATAGATAGATAGATAATAGGTAGGTAGATAGATAGATAGATAGATAATTAATTTAATTTATAAAATCTATTTAAAAAATGAAATGTTAACAAATAAATAAATATTTAATATTACAAAATCATATATTTTTATTTTTATTTTTTATATTATAAATAATTTTAATAACCAAATTCAAATAGTATTCAAATAACTATGTTTTTGACCTAAAACTTAACTATAAATTTTTTTATCACGTGATTAAAATTGTAAATTCTATATAATTTCCTAAGATTAAAAGTAAATTATTTGTATAATATCAATTAATCTAAATTATATTTATCATAATAAACAATTACTAAATATTATAATAATATAAAATTATTTTAGAAATAATTATTCTTAGTTTATTATCAAATTTTAGTTAAATAGACCAAAATGCCACAATGCTTTTGCTTAGGTAGTTTTAAGTACTTATGTTTCCTCGAATGGATGTAAATCTATTTGTGAGTTATTATAAGGGTACATTAATTACTCATTAGTTTGAAGGGATGGGGATCACCATAGGTGTCTCTCGCATGTTATATTTATGGAATTTTAATTCCCTATATTTCCTTAAATCGGTGTAAATCAACTTTTGAGTTATTATAGGGTACACTAATTACTCATTAATTTGAAGGAATGGGCAGCACTATATGTGTCTCTCCCATTTTATATCTATTGAATTTTCCTTCATGCATGCTCCTTAGTTGGCCAAACAATCCACCAACACCTTGTGTGTCCTTAAAACATGAAATAACAAAGGTATATTCAAATTGTGATACCAAATCCATGAATATTTGAATTATTATTTATGAATTCCAATTTGGGAGTGAGTGTAAGAAGATATCTAAAATAACTATGAATGCTCTCCAACAACTAGTATAAAATTTCTACAATTATGACATTTTTGGGTATTCAAAATAATGGAAAGGGAAACAAAAGAAATTGCTTAAAGTATAGGAAGAAGGATTTGTGATTCATGGAGTTGCATACATCAAATGTTGCAATTGAAAAATTTGGATGTAGTAGGAGTATTCTTGGAGAGTAGATTTTTCTTACAATAAAAACAACACCTTCAGGAAGTCAAATTTACATTATTTGAAGAAATTATTTGACCAATTGAAAACTAAAGACCTTCAATTCCATAGAAAGTTTAACCATGTTTTAGATGATTGATCTTTATTTTTTTGCAAGCTTTTATTACCATGATACACCATTAATTACATTTCAAAATTATTATTGGTATTTCTTGCTAACCAATGCATAGTATTTATTAAAGTCTTCCTTGAAATAAAACTAAATCCTCCCTACATTTTCTACCCTTTATCTTTTTTTATTATTATTATAACTATCAAAATAACCTTAATACTCCACCTTTTAAATATTCAATTATCAACATATTTGAAATAATATTTAATGTGTTTTCATATTGCATTTATAAAATATATACATTACCAATCTAACAAACACCTTTTATTATTTAGACAATAATTATTAATTACAAAAATCTTATTTATTGTCACAATGATAAATTCTAATTATTTTTTTTATTCAATTATAAACATATTTTAAATAACATTTAATATATTTTCATATTTATTTATAAATATATGCATTTTCCAATGTAACAAATATCTTTAAAATATTTAGACAATAAATTATTAATTAAAAAATCTTAGGTTATAAACACAATGATAAATTCTAATTATTTTTTTTTCTAAACACAAAGCAATATTTATTTATGTTGGCCCATTAAATATTTTATACATTATATTTATCTATAACATTAAATGTTGATTATATTTTATTAATAATTTAAGAAATATAAATATGAAATTAATAGTTTATTTAAAATTTATAAAATTATTTTAAAAAATATTAATAAATATTGAATATTAAAAAATAAATGTATTTTTAATTCTTTTATAATTATAAATATTTAAATTAAATATTTAAATAATTCAATTAAAATAATTCTGAAAATAACTAAACCCATAATTAAAATAATAATTTCTATACTAATTTCTTAAGTTTAAAAAGTTATTTAAAAAAAAAAATATCAACTAATTAAAAATATATTTAAACCAATAATATAATTATTAATATTATAGTAATATAAAATTATTAATTGTTATAACACCATAATTAAATATTATAAAAGATATGAAAAATAATTATTGTTGTTTTACTTTCTTGGAACTTTCTCCAGAAAAGCATGACCGTTTGCATCTTTTCTAAATCTAACCGTTCCACTCCTTTCTTTTGCACAATATTTACGCCGTAAGGCGTTTCCCTCTGAAATCAACTCCCCTCACTGCTTACCTGTCATCTTGTAAGCCACACGATTATATGTTAGACGATTGCAACAATTTCAGCCGTTGATTCAAACGGGTTACCCAAACGTTTTGGGCGTTTCATTTCGTTTCGGGGATTTGCAACTTGGTGCCAGAGATTGGCATGGCGGTACAATTGGTCAGAATTGAAGCGAATAACAATCAGGTCCATTGGCAAAGGAAATCGGGAGGTTGAGTCAGTTGAATGCTCTGTATTTGCAGGAAAATATGCTGGAAGGATCCATTCCAGATGAAATCGGCTCCTGTAAATCTCTAAGTGTCATAAATCTTGCGAGAAATCGGCTGTCGGTCTAATTGCAAGTGCAGCGATGTTAATATCTGCCATTGGACTGATACTTTTCCGGTGGTCCCTTCAATAACAGGCAGATTCACTGGAGAAAAAGGAAAATCCATCATGGAGACTTATAGCTTTTCATAACTTGAGCTTCGATGTGGAAGATATTTCCAGGGTTTTTTTACTGAAAGGAGATGAAAATGTGATTGGGAGCGGAGCATCCGGTAAGGTTTATCACGTTGACATACCCAACAATGAAACTGTAGCAGTGAAGCATCTGTGGACATCCACCAAAATGGGTATGGACGATATCTACATGGACAAGAATAAGAAGAATTCCTACAATTCCTACAATAACAAAAATGAGAACATTTACAGAGACCATGACCATCGATTGGCAAAGGCAGAAGTTGAAACATTGGGGACCATTCGCCACAATAACATTGTGAAGCTCTATTTTTATCTGTCCAATAGTCATTCAAATCTGTTGGTTTATGAATACATGCCCAATGGGAACCTGTTTGAAGCTTTGCATAGCCATAATGATCTGGATTGGCCATCACGCCACAAGATTGCATTAGGGGTAGCTCATGGATTGGCTTATCTTCATCATGATTGCTCCCCTGCAATGCAATTATGCACAGAGATGTCAAGTCTACCAATATCTTGCTGGATCAATTTTATGAGGCCAAGATTGCTGATTTTGGTGTTGCAAAAGTTCTTCAAGCTTGCAACAGAGGAGGGGATTCAACCACCGTTTTTGCAGGCACTCACAGTTACATCGCTCCTCGTAAGTTTCTTTACTATTTTTTCTGCCACATGTATTCCATTTTCTCTCCGATGTTTACACACACAGCTTTTTTCCCTCCACTGGTGTGTTTTTAGGTTTTGCAGTCCTTGATCTCTAAATTCATTAGCATGCATTGCATTGACATCTTCTACAAACGTATGAAACCTGAATGGTGCCATGTTTATATACTTTTCAGAATATGCATACTCCTTGAAGGTTACCGAAAAGAGCGATGTTTACAGTTTTGGTGTGGTTCTGCTAGAGCTCATAACTGGCAGGGGGCCCATTGAAACAGAATTTGGGGAGAACAAGAATATTGTTTATTGGACTTCAGGCAAATTACTTAAGAGCGAAGATTTAATTGTTGTTCTCAACTCAAAAATTTCCAAGTCATTTAAGGATCAAATGATCCAGGTCTTGAAAATTGCAGTGTCTTGCACACATAAATTGCCAGCTTTGCGGCCTTCCATGAGAGAAGTTGTGCAAATGTTGCTGGATGCAGATCCTTGTAAGTTGCAAGTGAAATTCAACTCCTAATGTGGTTATTGATAGACCTGTTCAGTTGTAAGGCCAATATCAAGTAACAAGAGCAGATTGTTGCTGATCAGAAGTGCATTTCATACATTAACTACTATCAGTCTAGTCTGTGAAATTTAACTATTTTTGCTTAGCATTTGACATTTAACTATCAAAAATCTCTCTGTACATATAAACTGCTTCTAAAGTTAGGTGTTTTTTGATTTTTCATCTCTTTGGAAATTAATGTGGCAGGCATGACCCGTCAAATTTGTGATCTTTTGCTTCAAAATAAGGTTATTTTGAATTTTACAGATTAAATTTCGTTTTTTTTGGAGTATTGTGTTGAATTAAAGGTTTTTGCCCTGAGCTACCCTGCTTTTGGTGTTTGAACATTCCTCGTTTTCCTTGAATTTATAGGCATGCCGCCCTAAGTAATCTTAACTCATTACTACTTTTTGGAGTTCAAGGCATGCGTCAGTCATTTTCAGAACAGAATACTTTGTTGAAGGATTTGGCCTTTCAAGCGTAGGATACATGTTTCTATTTTAAATTTTTATGAAATGTGATTTTTTGAGCTTCGGAGCATTTAAGGACGGGTTTAAAACATCTATGTAAGCGCAGGTGTCCATTCTGTTATAATGTTTTTATTTAGTAATTTGTGGACTGTGCACGCACTGATCAAGGGTTGTGCGGTGGACCTCATATGGACAAGCGCAGAATTAATTTTAAGATTTTTCTGTGTATGTATAATTTTTTCCAATGAATATTTAAAGTTTTCTGTTGTAAGCCTGTTTTATTGATGTATAGATTTTCCAGCCGTAAGATATCATTTGATGATCAGTGGATATAAACATATAAAACACAATTCTTCTAATGACAATTCAACCTTTTTTTTAGTTGTTTTCGACCCAATAAGTATGCAGATCAATGAATCATGGAATGAGACGTTAATACCCTGTAAGCTGCTTTCGAGCAGATAAGTATGCAGATCAGTAAATCATGGAATGAGACGTTAATACCCTGTAAACCAATTGATGTATCAGACAATCTCTCTACAGTTATTAGGTGAATCCTCTGTGATAGGGTTTTTTAAATGATAATGTCCCCTAGTAAGTAAAAGTATACCGAATGAATTAATATTTTGGATATTACGATTCTGGACACTCCGGAGTATCTGTCAGGGTTTTAAGCATTTTATTATTTAACCTTCCGAAGCTTTTGTACTTTAACACCGTTGAGGGTTTTATCTTGTTAATCGATGCAGGGTGATGCTAGAATTTTTATAAAGAAGAGTTAGTTTACATATTTCCTGTTGGTCTTAAAGGTTTTGAGGTTCAGTACATGCAGCTTGACTTGTCACCATCAAATATTTTGCTGGTAAGAAATTTGTCTTGTATTGGTGAAATTGCAGGGCTTTGTTTGCCAATGGAAAAGCTTGACTTTGGATTAACCATGAATAATAGGTGTTCTAGAAGCATAAGCTGCATTACGTTCCTATCTGTGTCATGAAATATAAGGGCTCGATTTGTCAGTACAAGTACACCAAAAGCTTGGAGATGTCTGAATTTCAATGCATGGCTGCCTCAGTTAAACCTTTAGCTAGTTGTTTTCAGTCTTCACATCCTTGCTTTGGTGTCAAACAGCCCTTGATGCCAACACAAATATCCTACAGTAGATCAACTTCTCTGTTTTCTGTTAGGAAGAAACAAAATGGAGAACATAGTTCCCTTCTCAGATATCTGAAGATTAAAGCATTTGATGCTGCCCAGCATTTTGATAATGAATCCAAGGAAAGTGAAGCCTTTGAAACTAATAATCATTTGAAGATTGGTATAGTTGCATTTGGCAATTATGGGCAATTTCTTGCAAAAACTATGGTTAAGCAAGGTCATATAGTATTGGCTCATTCTATAACGGATCATGGGGAGGTTGCTCAGAAGATGGGAGTTTCTTTTTTCAAGGAAGCAGGTGATTTTTGTGAACAACATCCCGATGTTATATTGCTATGTTCATCTATTATATCAACAGAGTCTGTATTGAGGTCGTTTCCAACTCACAACCTAAGGAGAAACACATTATTTGCAGATGTCCTTTCTGTCAAAGAGTTTCCACGCAATCTATTTTTACAAGCACTGCCTCCAGAATTTTGACATATTGTGCACACATCCTATGTTTGGGCCTGAAAGTGGGAAAGCTGGGTGGAGTGGTCTTCCGTTTGTTTATGAGAAGGTTCGAATTGGGAAAGGAGCCAGAGCAGAACGCTGCTACAAGTTTTTGGGTATTTTTGCAAAAGAAGGTTGCAGGATGGTTGAGATGTCATGTGATGAACATGATCGCTATGCTGCTGAAGGTCAATTTATTACCCACACTGTGGGGAGGATGTTAGGAAAGTTGAACTTGGAATCTACTCCAATTAATGCTAAAGGTTATGAAACATTGCTCCAAATTGTTGAGAACACTCGTGGAGACAGTTTTGATCTTTATTATAGTTTATTTATGTACAACTCCAATGCAACAGAGCAGTTGGAGAGATTGGAGATGGATTTTGATGCTTTAAAGAAGCAGCTTGCAGGGCGGTTGCACCAGATAGCTAGGAAACAATTATATGAAGGAATTAGTCATGGGGAAGCTTCTCAGCAAATTTCAGCATTTGCTAACATGCAAAATTCTCACCCTTCACGCAACTCTTTAGGTGATCAAGAAATAAAGGAGTTAGGTAATAATGAAGTTAAGTAGAATTTTCTAATTTCTTTGTAGTTTGTAGGAACTTATGGGAATTCATTGCTATTTATGCTTAGAAATGGCAAGAGGATTCTAGGAAATTATCATTGTTAAGGATTTGTAGAGGCTAGAGACTAGCTATTGAGAATTCAAGAAGAAATGAGATAGTTTGAGGGTAAAACGATCGTTGGAATGTCCACAATAGTGGAAGCAAACACCACAAACGAACAATCTTGCCATTGTTGTTGATTGACTATTGTGGCCAAGAGTTTCTCTTCCATGTCATTCCTAGAAGGAAACAAAGAATGTTACACTCTTTCTACTTGCACTAGGAGGGAATAACATCCTCAAGGGACTGTAGAACAAAGAAATTAAATATCTTCTTTTATCATGAAAGAGGAGAGAAATTAACTATCTTCTTTAAAGAGAAGAGAGTGTTGTGGTAGATTGATGATCAGATGAGGAAATTTAGAATGACCTTTTCCTTGGTGGTATCATGGTCAGGCTTATGGGTGCAATACATAATTGATTTTTATGGTTGGTTGGTGAATTGGTCCTCAAAAACTAATTTGGTGGGACTAACTTCATTTACAAACAAGAGTTCAAAATTATCTTTTAGTGAAATGATTGATTTTTATGGTTGGTTGGTGAATTGGTCCTCAAAAACTAATTTGGTGGGACTAACTTCATTTACAAACAAGAGTTCAAAATGATCTTTGGTACTCTTTGGATGAGGATATAAGTTATGCATCCAATGAGTGTTCCCACTCGAAATTTGAGTAAAACCGTAGGGAGATAAATTGAAAATATGAGTTGAAAATGTAGTTTTTTTCTTTTTTTCCCTCTAAAATTTGATTATATAATCTAATCTTATTTTATTATTTCCACTATTATTTTATAATATTCTTAGGAGGCCCATTTTAGACCTCAAAATTTCTCTAATGATGGATCAACATATCACTCAAATGAGGGTGGAAAACTTTGCATCACCAAAGAAACCATATCCTCATCATCCATTGGCTCCCAATAACAAAAAAATGATCACTGAAATCATTTAACTACAATAAATAGTAAGATGTTTATCATCCTTACAACTTCATGGAGAACAAACTATTTTTAAAATACAATGCTTTCCCAAATTATAATGCTTGATACTTATTCTTGAGATTTTTGCATAAGACTTGTAACATATCAAATCCCTTAATGCATGATTAAAGATATTGGGTATATGAACCCAACCTCCAAGGTTACTTCAGGGACATGGGATTATTAAAATTCCTCTTCCTTCAACCACTTTAAAACTCATTTATGAGACCATCATCATCCTCTGTTCGTCAAGACTTTCCAACAATATCATTTTCAACTAAATTTGAGCTATGGATACAAATTAATGCCCATTTGAAAATCTGCCTCTAGGTACCATGTCAGTGTTTGTACCATTGCCATGTGGCAAACACATGGCCATATTTTTCCCACATATCACCATCATACAATTCCATTTATATAGCTGAACATGTCATCTTACCTAGTCTATTAGTTGTCATATCTGTCAACTAGCCACTAGGCCAATATACCTCTAGATTAACTTATTGCATGCCTTCTTGTTCAATCCTTGTCTAGTCCAATGAACGGATTATCAACTAACAAATATCCACCTCTTTTTTAACTGACACTGTTATCCAACGGATCATTGTGCCATTAAGATACATAACACAACTCCCTTACAATTCCACCTGATAATCAAAAGTTTAAGATATGATAGCCCAATATCTGATAGTTTGATTTCCTGATCTCTCGATAGCATGAAGTCTCGATAGTTGATAGTCCGATATTTCATAGATCAATATCCTAATATCCCAATAACATGAAGTCACGATAGATGAAATCATGACATTAGCTACTTTGATCACCCGATAATAGTCAACCATATTTATTTGTTGAAAATTTCTCCATTATTCAACAAATGTTATTAACATCTATTAATATCAGGAGTTTGCATTGGTGGTTGTTTAATGTGTTACTCGACACTTGATCTCCTGACATTTGATATCTTGGAGTAAATCCCTCCACTTTTTCTTTGTCAATAGACATTTTGTTAATTGGGTCACTAGGACATTGGGCCTCTGACCACCTTGACTTGCTACAAATAAAGTCAGTCCCCAAGTCCCCTCGACATCAAGCCACAAACATAACTCAGAGAGTCTCCTGAAAGACCGAACGTCAATATGGTGAGTGATTCTTGCACTTATCCCTCTCATAGCTAAGCTATTAGTCATAATTCATGCTAGGCCATGTGACTAGGGACTGAGGCCAAGGACTTACAACCCCCAAGTTTCTAAAACTTCCACTAAGGAACCCCAAAAATTCAAAGGGTCATCCTTGAAATTCTAAAACTTCTACTAAGCTCCCAAGTCCATTTCATAGGACTAAAACTGATTCTAAACTGTATTGGATTCACGCTGTAATTACATTATTATAGGTTTTGTTTTTGTTTTTGGGAATGTTTGTAAGTTGATTATGGGTTATAATAGTTAAGAGTATGTTTTACTAAAGTTAACAGCGTATAATGGTAAAGATTTTGGCATTGTATCATTCAAAAAAGTTAAAATATTTTGACATATCACTGAAATTTAGGCTTATAATCCCCTTTATTAAATCCGTAGGCTTCTGAACTTCTTCCTACTGTGAATAAAACATGTTCGCCATCGGCTCGCGATATTTCTCCTCACAAATAATTAGCAATTCTCCGCGAGCGATGTATTTGAACTCGCTTACCCACCCACACCGACGTTGGTAATCTTCAAATTCCTCATCTTATGATCTAGTTGGACGGTTTATTTGGTCAAGGGGGCCAGGCAGTCTTCGTTTTGCTTGGCAAATGACAAAATGCAATTTCCTATTTTTGACCTAGGTGAATGATTCATTTGCTCAAGGTGGCCATGTGCTGTATATATTTATAATTGTAAATGGGATACTTAATTGTATATGATATTTTGATAAAGCTTATGTTCATCTCGATCTGGGTTAGACTGTGATGTAGTATATTTTGCCTTTTTTCCTGAATCTTTAAAATGTGGACTAGCTGTCAACTTTGACATGAATACAGTTGCCCAAATCTGTCTCATGTATACAACATACTGTGCTGACTACGAAAAATGCAGAATTTATAGGATTTTGTTATACAAAATAAAAACACATGTATGCTTTGGGAATTTGATTTTCTGGTAAAATTCTGATTTGAAGGTAATTTTGTTCTCTCGTTCTCTAATAATTCGGAGATTTGTAGATCATGCATTGTGGGTGAAAAACACAGAAATTCAACGATTGAGTGAAACTGAATTATGCAACTTGCACCACGTTGTGGGGAGCTAAGTCAAGGGTTCGATGAAACCTTCAGGTTTGGAATTTGGCGAACCTGAAAAAATTCGAAATTCAGTGGTAATGCTTGGTACTAGTGGTATTGCTTCTGAGGACAAGGGAAATCCTTTGACAATAGCTCATATACAAAGTTTCGAAGCTTCTATATCTTAAATGGCTAAACAAGATTTGTTAGACCTGTGGATTTTAGTATATGAAACCATTTATACTTATGTTAGCTCACTAATTGGCTCCCTTATGCAGCAATATTCTTGGATCATATGCCCATTTCATATGGAATGTCTACTAAGTGGTTCTAGTTAATGGGGCATTGATTTGAGTGTTTAATATATTTTTATTCTTTAACAAAGTATTTTTTTGCTTTATTTGCTTTCTTCAATTTATGCCTTACGACGTTTCCTTTGCAACATCTGGTGCAAATGCTAGTTGATATGGAATTTGGGGATGCTTTGTTGTATACAATTTGAGGACACTCGGAATGCATGCTCTGTTTTTCTCAATTAAACTCTGAATGCATGCTCTGTTTTTCTCAATTTATGGTTGTTCTTCTTTAGGAAAACTCTTCCGAGTTATTTAAAGATCTTTTGCTGGATTTTGAGGACGCTTTGTTCAAACTGGGAATGCATGCTTTGTTGGATTTTCTTCCATATCAAACTGGGGATGCTCTGCATTTGAGGATCTTCTGCTGGATTTTGAGGACACTTTGTTCGATCAAGCGATTATTTTAGGGGCTGCTCTGTTGCATTTTCTTCTATGTCAAACTAAAGGTATGAAACGGGGATCCTTTGTTGGATTTTCTTCTATATCAAACTAAAGGTATGAAAACTCCTTCCAGTTTCTTATCATCGTCCGTTCTTTGATCATTGTCTGATAGCATATTAAATTCGAGTTTAGCTCTCTTTTCATTGCCTACCATATTTAATTTCTTTGAAGAATAACATGTAATTTAGATATATACTGGACATTGAGGTTCAGTTCGAGTGCATGTTTTGGCAAATCATTTGGGGATCAGTGAACAGATAGATATCTATTGGGATGTTTAATCTTTGCGAGATTTTATAATAGGCTGAAGTGCAAATTGAAAGGCAGTGAAAATTTTCAGAGAGATTTGTTTGGACTCACCCTATTTCCCAAATTTGTAGTTAATAATTAGAACTATCCCCAATACCTTTACTGTTTTAACCACACCTTCACCAATGTCTAGGTGCCTATCAAATGGCTGGTGCTAATCTATATGAGTTTCCGTTGACTTATTCTTTTTCAGGCATACCTGCAGCCGATGGTATTTTCTGCCAATAATTTCTTAAGCCTGGCTTAATTTAGTAAAAACATTTCATTAGTATGATATTTGGGTTTTTAGTATGATATTTGTCTTCCTTATTCTCATAAAACTGAAAGACTGAATCTAAGTATTAATAGATCGTATACTTGGATAGGAATCACGAGCTGATAATTATAAAAAGGTTATAGTCAGTGATTAGTCGAATCTTGGTATCATACGCTCAGAGAAAGGTGATGCTATTTTTTGGAGATTAGCTGCGGAGAAAAGCCACGAGATATGAGTGATATAGTTTAATACAATGAGAGAGTTGCAGAGAAAAGCCACCCGATATGTATATCCTTCTCGTTGAAGCAGTCATTACTTATTGCACGGTGTTGCAAGCGTTCAATGATTTTGAGTTATGTTTTTTTATGTTTAGATTAAATCCCTTTCTCAAATTTATTTTGAATTAAGCTTTTGGCTTTTCCATTTTACCGATATATTTCTCATTTAATATATATTCCTTCCTAAATAAATTTAGATATTAGTAATTTAAATATATTTTAAATAAATTATATGTTAGTAAAATTAATTTATTTTAAATAAATTTTTGTTAATTTTTTTATTGATAGTAATTATTTTGATTTATTTTTAAATTATTTGTTTATTAATATTATTTAATTAAAATTTATTTTTTGAAATATTTTAAAATTTACATAAGTTATTAAGTTTTACACTTTATTTTATATGTTTTTTAAGAGGGATTTTGAATATGTTTTTTTATTAAAGGTTAAGCTAGAGTGTGCTAGGATAGAATAAAGTAGACTAAGCTACATAAGAATAGAATAGGCTAGGCCAGTTTAGATTAGACTATGGCAAACTAGAGCGAGTTAGAGTAGGCTAGGCTAGAATAGGCTAAGCTATGCCAAACTAGAGTAGACTAGGCTAGAATAGGCTAAACTATGCTAAACTACAGTAGACTAGGCTAGCCTAGAGTAGATTAGGGCTACTATAGGTAAGGTTAGGCTACAATAAGCTAGGGAAGGTTATGATAGAGTAGGTTAGGCTCGAGAAGGGTAGGGATATTCTAAGCTAGGGTAGAATAGGGGAGGGATAAACTAGGCTAGGCTAGAGTAGGTTAAGTTATGTTGGACTAGGTTTAGGCTAGGCTAGGTTAGAGTAGGTTAGGCTAGGGTAGAGTAAGTTAGGCTAGGTTAGGCTAGAGTAGGCTAGGCTAGAGTAGGCTATGTTAGGTTAGGCTAGGGTAGCTTAAGGTAGGCAAGAATAGAGTAGGTTAGGATAGACTAGCTTAGGATAGTGTAGGGTAAGGTAGGCTAGGCTCTAGGTTAGAGTAGGTTAGGTTAGGCTAGTTTAGGCTAGGTTAGGCTAGAGTAGGTTAGACTAGGCTCCAGTACACTTAACTAGAGTAGGTTAGAGTAGGCTAGGCTAGACTAGGTTATGTTAGGTTATGTTAGACTAGGTTTAGGCTAGGCTAGGTTATTCTAAGCTAGGTTAGAGTAGGTTAGGCTAGAGTAGAGTAAGTTATGCTAGGTTAGGCTAGAATAGGTTAAAGTAGGCTAGGCTAGAGTAAGCTACGTTAGGTTAGACTATGCTAGGCTAGGCTAGAGTAGGTTAGGCTATTTCATGCAAGGCTAGGCTAGAGTAGGTTAGGGAAAAGTAGGTTAGGTTATGCTACATTAGGCTAGGATAGAGTAGATTAGGCTAGAGTGGGCTAGGGTAAGCTAGGATAGGCTATGCTAGAGTAGGTTGGGCTAGGTTAGGCTAGAGTAGGCAAGGCTAGACTAGGTTAGGCTATGCTAGAGTAGAATGGACTAGTGTAGACTATAGTAGCCTAGGATAGGGTAGAGTATCCTAGGCTAGCCAAGGCTAGAATAGGCTAGCTTAGGATAGATTAGGCTTGAATAGGCTAGAGTAGGTTAGGCTAAAGTAGGCAGGGCTAGAGTAGGCTAAAGTAGGCTAGGGTAGAGTAGGCTAGGCAAGGTTAGGATATAGTAGGCTAGGCTAGAGTAGTGTAGAGTAGGCTAGGCTAGGCTATGCTAGATTAGGGTAGAGTGGGGTAGGTTATTCTAGGCTACAATAGGGTAGAATAGGTTAGTCTAGAGTAGTCTAGGCTAGGCTAGAGTAGGGTAGGCTATGCTAGGCTAGAGTAGGCTACGCAAAGCTAAGCCAATGTAGGTTATATAAGGCTACGATAGGATAGGCTATAGCAGGTTAGGCTAGGCTAGCCTAGGCTAGGCTCTGCTAGAGTAGGGTAGGCTATGCTAGAGTAATCTAGGCTTGGCCATGCTAGGCTATGATAGTTAAGAGTAGGCTAGGCTACGCTATAGTAGGCGAGGCTAGGCTAGGCTAGAGGAAGTTAGGCTATGCTATGCTAGGCAAAAGTAGGCTATGCTAGGCTAGGATATGCTACAATAGGCAAGGGTAGGCTAGACTAGGTTAGGCTGGGCTAGAGTAGGCTAGGCTATGGTAGGCTAGGGTATAGTAATTTAGGTTAGGCTAGGTTATCTTAGCGTAGGCTAGGCTGGGCTAAAGTAGGTCAAACTTGGCTAGGCTAGGCCATAGTAGGTTAGGATATGCTAGAGTAGGTTAGTCTAGGCAAGGCTAAACTAGAGTAAGTTAGGCTAGGGTTGGCTAGGCTAGCATAGTATAGGGTAGGGTAGGTCAAGCTAAGCTAGGTTAGAGTGTGTTACGTTAGGCTAGTCTAGGCTAGGTTGTAGTAGGCAATGTTAGAGTATTATAGGACATGGTACGTTAGAGTAGTCTAGGCTATACTAAAGTGGTCTAAGGTAGGCTAGAGTAAGCTATGCTAGCTACGTTAGGCTAGAGTAAACTAGGCTAGCTAGGTTAGGCTCAAGTAGACTAGGCTACAATAGTCTAGGCTAGCATAGAGCATGATAGGTTATGCTAGGCTAGAGTAGGTTATGCGAGGCTGTAGTGGGTTAGGCTATGCTCAACTAGAGTAGGTTAGGTTAAACTAAAGTATAACATTATAGGCTATGCTAGAGTATGTTAGGCTAGACAAGGCTGGACTAGACTAGGCTAGGCTAGGTTGTAGTACCAGATAGAGTAATCAAAGGTAGGGTATGGTAGGGTAAAGTAGGCTAGGATATAGGCTATAATAGGTTATGTTAGGTTATGTTAGGCTATAATAGGCTATAATAGTGTACAATAGGATAAAGTAGTCTAGGCTAGGCTACGCTAGGCTCGATTAGGCTAGGATAGGCTTTACTAAGCTATAGTACGCTAGGATAGATTAGGGTAGAGATAGGGGTTAATAAACACTTGAATGAAAGTCAAAAAACACTTTTTAAAATGTTATAAATGATTCGTATTTAGGGTTTGGGGTTTAGGGTTCATGTTTTAGGATTTAGGGTTTATAAGGATTTACTAAATTCCTTTAATAAATAGTTAAATAAAAGTTAAAACTCTTTTTAAAATGTTATAAAATGCTCAGGGTTTAGGGTTTGGGGTTTAAGGTTTAAGGTTTAGGGTTTATAAGGGTTCAGTAAATTATTTTAATAAACACTTAAACTTTTTAAAATGTTATAAAACGCTTGGAGTTAAGGATTTAAGGTTTAGGGTTTAGGCTTTCAGGTTTGGGGTTTAGAGTTTTGGGTTTCATGTCTAGGGTTTATAATTCTTTAGTAAATTATTTTAATAAACACTGTAATAAAAGTTACAAAATGATTTTTCAAATGTTATAAAATGATTAGGGTTTAGGGTTTACGGTGGTTTGGCATTTAGGGTTTATGGTTTATAAGACTTTAGTAAATGGTTTTAATCAAGGCTTGAATAAATTTGCAAAATTCTTTTTAAAATGATATAAAATGTTGAGGGTTTAGTGTTTAGGGTTTAGCCTTTGGGATTTTGGGGTTAGTGTTTAGGGTTTGAACTCTGGCATTCAGGGTCAAGGGTTTAGAATACCTTAGTAAATGCTTTTAATGAAGGCTTAAATGAAAGATCCAAAATTCTTTTTAAACTTTTATAAAATGCATCTTTTAGGGTTTTGGGTTTCAATTTTGTGTTTTAGGTTTAGGGTTTAGGGTTTAGGTTTTAGGGTCTATAACACTTTAGTAAATTCTTTTAATAAACACATAATTAAAAGTTACAAAACGGTTTTTAAAATTTTATAAAATGCTTAGGATTTAGGGTTTAGGGTTTAGGGTTTAAGGTTTAGGGTTTAGGGTTTGGGCTTTGGGGTTTAGAGTTTATTGTTAGGGTTTATAACACTTGAGTAAATTCTTTTAATAAACATTTAAATAAAAGTTACGAACTTCTTTTTAAAATGTTATAAAATTCTTAGTATTTATGGTTTAGAGTTAAGGGTATGAGGTTTATTGTTTATGGTTTAGGGTTTAGGGTTTTGAATTTAGGTTTTATACCACTTTCATAAAAAATTTAATGCACTTAAATAAAATTTACAAAACACTTCTTAAAATGTTATAAAATGCTTAGCATTTACGGTTTAGGGTTTAGGGTTTGGGGTTTAGGGTGTACGGTTTAGGGTTTGGAGTTTAGGGTTTAGGGTAGAGTGCGTAAAGTTTTTAAAATACTTAGGTTTTAGGGTTTAGGGTTTTAGGTTTAGGTTTTAAGGTTTATAACACTTTAGTAAATGATTTTAATAAACACTTAAATAAAAGTTACAAAAAACTTTTTAAAATTTTATAAAACGATTAGGGTATATCGTTTAGGCTGTAGGGTTTAGGGTTTATGGTTTATAACACTTTAGTAAATTATTTTAATAAACACTTAAATAAAAGTTACAAAACCATTTTCAAAATGCTATAAAATGTTGAGGGTTAGGGTTTGGGTTTTAGGGTTTAGGGTTTAGGGTTTAGAGTTTGGGGTTTAGGGATTACAACACTTTAGTTAATTGTTTTAATAAACATTTAAATAGAGGTTGCAAAATAATTTTTAAAATGTTATAAAATACTTTGGGTTTAGGGTTTATCGTTTAGGGTTTAGGGTTAGGGCTTTATGGTTTAGAGTTTAGGGTTTACGATTTATAACACTTTAGTAAATGTTTTTAGTAAACACTTAAATAAAGGTTACTAAACATTTTTAAAAGTGTTATAAAATGCTTAGGGTTTAGGGTAAGGAATTTAGGGTTTATGATTTAGGGTTTGGGGTTCAGGGTTTATGGTTTAGTGTTAAGCATTTGAGGTTTAGGCTTTAGGGATTAGGGTTTACGGTTTAGGGTTTATAGCACTTTATAAAATGCTTAGTGTTTAAGTTTTGAGATTTTTGGTTTAGGGTTTATGGTTTAGGGTTTGGGGTTTAGGGTTAAGGGTTT
>APFE030344110.1:5208-54153 GCA_000404065.3 Pinus taeda | reverse complement strand
TGGACTCCCTTGTAACCCCTGTGGGTACCCCTTCGAGTAGTAGCGCATTAGACAGAACCACGCACGGACTGTCTTCCAAGTACCCTCTGGGTATATCGGAAGCCCCCTAGCTCCCTTGAAACCTCGCCATAGATAAATCGTCGATAATCTTGCTGCTACAGTACACTGAGAACAACACTCAGAGAGATTACTTGCTCGTACGATAGGGTAGTCGGGTTGTACGGCTAAGGGTACAGTTGATCCTCCTTGGTTAGTGCCCTAAAAAATTGGGCCGAGTACTACTGTCAGACCCTTATGTATATTGTGATCTGTAGCACCTGACACTCCTCGAGACCATAGTTCCCTTTTCTATCTCTCGATCACGCATAATCTCTGCCAGATCAGATCTCACAAGTGGGGTTTTCTAGCAGCAACAGCAATCAGTCCCACAGTTCAGATTTATCAGAACAGCCATTCAGATCTATTAGATCCATCACATCCGTAGCAGCAATCTATTCTGCCATTCAGATCTATCTGATCAACGATTCAGATTGCTCAGATCCACCAGATCCACCATCCAGATCTGAGCAGTTGTGTGGGTTCCTATATCGGGGCATGATTTTCGCAGGACTTTTGGCAGCATTGACATTTCGAGGATTTGGCTACTGCAGTATTCCTAAGCAAGGAGTAAAACTCTGTTAGGAGACCCCCCGGGGCGCTTATTGGTGACTTAGCCCATCAGAATCAGGATGACAAGCTGAGCAAGGTGGTACCATTCAATTGTTAAAGCCAAAAAATTCGAGAGATCCCAAAATTTCCAGTACATCGGATCGGTGCATGGTAGAAACTAGAGCTCAAGCTATGGTGAATGAGAAGATTGACAAACTTGAAGCATCTTTGAAAGACATCCAAGACCAGCTAGCGAAAATAACTACAGTACTCTCTATGGGCAGGGTGGAAGCCCGCGAGGAGGCATATATTGGCAATGAACACAGTGAGGGTGAGTATAGCCACTCTATTCACCTCTGGGGCACCCATCCACCATCCCGTCCACGACCACCCAAGCTGGACATGCATAAATTTGATGGCTCTCACCCAGAAACATGGATAGCACAAATGGAGCAATATTTCAATCTAAATTACATCCTAGATAATGCCACTCAACTTTGTGTGGGGAGCATGTACTTGGACAATGAAAGATGGCAATGGTGGCAATGGCATCAACATTGCCATGGAAGGTCCTTGACTTGGGACACATTCAAAAAAGCTCTTATGGATCGCTTTGACCATGACTCTACTTTTTTTGGTCGTCTCACTAAGCTCCAACAGACTGGAACAGTGGATGAATATAATACAGCCTTTGAAGCCTTAACTTTCCGCACTTTGGGTCTACAAGATGAGTTCTACACGGAATGTTTTATCAGTGGTCTTGAAGAGGCCATACAAGCTCATGTCCGACTGCACCACCCTCCCTCATGCTGGAGGCTTGCAAGATAGCTCGTGAAGTAGAACGTGCGTTAGCGGCCCAGTCCAATTGGCCAAATTTCACTGCCAAGGGTCGCCCCCCACAGGCTCACAACACTACCCAAACACTTAAGGCTCAAAAGGTGTCACCTGCAGAAATGGAGGAAAGAAGAAAGTAGGGATTATGTTACTACTGTGATGAAAAATACTCCCTCTGGCATAAATGCAAGGAGCCCAAATTTTTTCAAATTGATGCTACTGATCACAGCTCATCAGAGGAAGCCCCACCACTTGAGGAACCAGAGGAGGAAGAAGAGGACAACCAAAAGGACAATGTATCTGAAGAACCGGTTATTTTGTTGCATGCTTTGGCAGGGATTTCTTCGCCTCAAACTCTCAAAATCAAAGGTTTTATTAAGCATCGCCCAGTAGTAGTCTTGATTGATAGTGGAAGTACACATAATTTTATCCGTCAAAAAGTTGCGGAAGCAGTGCATTGTTTTGTACGAGCAGTTTCTAACTTCCAAGTCCAAATTGTTGATGGGGGAACAATGAAATGTGAAAGCCGTTGTGAAAATGTCAAACTTCAAATGGGGGATTATCAATTAAAGACCCACATGTTTGCCATATACATGGGGGGGTGCAAAATTGTCCTAGGTACTGAATGGCTTCTCACACTTGGCCCAATCACAATGGATTTCCAGGAGTTATATATGAGCTTTAAGTAGAACAACCACACTCATACCCTCCGCAGACTCCAGGCGGGAGCTCCCTCTATCATCAGCTCACATCGGATGGAAAAATTGTTAAAAAAGGGCAATCATGGATTTATAGCTCAATTTAATGCCATCCAGGCCTTCGAACCCAATTCTCTTCCGATTCATCTTGAGATGCAACAAATTTTAAATAACAATCTGCCAGTCTTTGACAAGCCTCATGAGCTTCCACCCTCGAGAGGGGAACATGATCATAGCATCACTTTGGTCCCAGGGGCCCAACCACCAAATGTGCACCCATATAGATATCCGTTCGCCCAAAAGAATGAAATAGAAAAAATAATCAAGGAACTTTTGGAAGCCGGCGTCATTCGTCCCAGCATTAGTCCTTATTCATCACTGGTGGTCATGGTGCTCAAGAAAGATGGGGAATGGCATATGTGTCGAGACTTTAGGGCCCTCAATAAGTTGACAGTCAAAGATAAATTTACCATCCTGGTTGTTGATGATTTGTTGGATGAAGTAAATGGGGCTCAATTCTTCACTAAGCTTGATCTTGGCTCAGGCTACCACCAAATTCGCATGAAAGAAGTCGACATTCCAAAGACTGCTTTTAGAACTCATGAAGGCCATTGTGAGTTCCTGGTCATGCTATTCGGTCTTTGTAATGCCCCATCTACTTTTCAAAACCTTATGAACCACCTGCTCAAACCATATCTTAGAAAATTTGTCCTTGTTTTCTTCGATGACATCCTCATCTATAGTCGCACTTGGGCCGCACATCTTCAGCATGTAGATCTGCTCTTGCAACTACTCCGCGAGCATAAATTATGTGTTAAGATGTCCAAGTGTTCTTTTGGCATGGAAGAAGTTGAGTATTTGGGCCACATTGTGGGGCGTGAAGGTGTCAGGGTGGACCCCAAAAGGATCCAGGCAATGCAGGATTGGCCTCAACCTAAGACCTTGAAGAGCCTGAGAGGATTTTTGGGTCTCACGGGCTACTATCACAATTTTTTCCGCAATTATGGTCGCATTGCGAAGCCCCTCACTCAACTCCCCAAGAAAAATTCATTCCTCTAGAATGATGAAGCACAACAGGCCTTTATAGCTCTAAAAAATGCCATGTGTTCCACTCCAGACTTAGCACTACCCAACTTCACCAAATCTTTTGTCATTAAATGTGATGCTTCGGGTACGGGTATTGGGGCCATCTTAATGCAGGAAGGTCGACCCTTGGCCTTCACAAGCCAACAACTAAGTGGGAAGAATCTGGGACAATCTACCGATGAGAAGGAGATGATGCCCATCTTACATGTAGTAGATACCTGGCAACCTTAATTATTGGGGCGACATTTCCAAATCCGCACAGACCATCAAAGTCTTAAATATTTTTTGGAGCAACGCCTATCCTCACCACAACAAAATAAATGGCTCGCTAAAATGCTGGGATATTATTATGAGATCATTTACAAGAAAAGGCATGAAAATATTGTGGTAGATGCATTATCTCGCCAATTTGAGGAGGAAAGTACCTTGCTCGCAATTTCCCTTCCCATTCCAGAATGGATTGAAGAGGCTTGCAAGGAATGGTTTTCACATCCCTGGCTCTCCCAACTCATTACTCAATTGTAGGTGGATCCAAATTCCACCAAGGACTACTCGTGGCAGGATGAGATTCTTCGCTACAAGGACAGAGTCATAATATCACTAACATCCACCCTCAAAAGCCGCATTTTGGCGGAGTTGCACTCATCCCCCACTGCCGGACATTCAGGCTTTCAGAAGACTTATGCTCGCACTAGAAGATCATTTTTTTGGACAGGCACGAAAAAGGACATTCTTACTTTTGTAGTGGAATGCGACATCTGTCAGCGCCACAAAGGAGAGACAATCAAAGCACCAGGCACATTACAACCATTGCCCATCTCGACATCAATATGGACAGAGGTTTCTATGCATTTCATTACAGGTCTTCCAAAGTCAGGAAACAAGTTAGTCATCATGGTGGTTGTGGACAGACTTTCTAGGTATGCCCATTTTTGCGCCCTACCCCACCCTTTTACACCGACTTTGGTCGCTCAATCTTTCATGGATCAGATCTTCAAATTGCATGGCATGCCCACTTCCATTGTGTCTGATCGTGACCCGATCTTCACTAGTAATTTTTGGCAGGAACTCTTCAGGCTACAAGGTACCCAACTAAAACTCAGTACTTCTTATCATCCACAAACGGATGGTCAAACTGAAGCAGTCAACAAATGTCTGGAAACCTACCTTAGGTGTTTCACTTCAGAAAAGCAACATCTCTGGGTACAGCGGTTACCTCTAGCTGAATGGTGGTATAACACCAACTATCATGCCACCACCAAAGTGACTCCCTATGAAGCAGTTTATGGTCAACTCCCTCCTTCCCCTACTTCTTATATCAAGGGGTGCTCAAAGGTACAAGTAGTGGATCAACGCCTACAGAATCACACAACCATGCTCGCCCATCTTAGAGAGAATCTTCATTAAGCTCAAAACCGCATGAAGCAACAGGTAGATCAACATCGCTTAGAATGCCAATTTCAAGAAGGGGATCAGGTATTTTTTAGGCTGAAACCATATAAGCAAACATCAATCAAAGACAAGGGTTGTCAGAAACTATCTCCAAAATTCTACGGACTGTATCAAGTACTTCAGCGCATTGGAGAAGTGGCCTACAAGCTAGCTTTGCCACCCATTGCAAAAATCCATCCAGTTTTCCATGTCTCATGCCTGGAGAAAGTGATTGGGAACAACTGCAGAATTCAAACCAGTCTACCTGAACTGGATGAAGAAGGGTCAATCTAGCTCCAATATGAACAGGTCCTGGACACACGAGAACAACACCTATGTGGCCACATGATCAAGGAAGTCCTCGTCAAGTGGAAAGACACCTCTCCGGAAGATGCAACTTGGGAACCAGTCATTATTCTTCAGCAGTTTCCGCAGCTTCAGCCTTGAGGACAAGTCTATTCTTATGGGGGAGGGCATGTTAGGGTCCCACCCTAACCCCCTTATTTATGTAGTAGGATCGAGTCATAGTTACAGTTAAGTAAAGAGTCAATAAAGCCCATATTAATAATTGTAAGTGGTTAACCCGCATTTAATGACGGGACCAGAGTAGTTGCAAATGGGCCATGGTATTAGATATATGGTATTAATAAGAACCATGGTATTGCTCCATGATATTGCATGTATGAGTCATATATAAAGGATAGAGACTCCTTGCGAGGAGCATCGTGTCTTATTTTGTAATTGAGCTCTGCTCTATTGGAGGTTGCCCCCTTGAAGAGGCAAGTGAACATTGCTTTCTGAATAATAAAATACTTGCTATTATTTCTCACTATTCTATGTTTTGGGTATATTTCTGTGCATATTTGGTATTCTTGTATCGTCTTGCAGGTTAAGAGCATAACACCATGACAAGTTTCTTAGAGGTTTTCTCGTATGATGGTTTTTTAATAGGAATTCTTACTATTTTATCATTATTTTAGCATGGTTTTTGCTACTGTTTTATGGCGCTTTATATATACACATAGTTGTTTTAGTTTATACTTATATGGTACTAGACTTCTTAAGATGAACTCAAGTACTTGATATGTCTTAGAACATAAGGTTGTTTTCTCCATAACGAGAGGTCCATTTTTTGTCTATTTTAGAACATGTTTAGAACTATATGTTTCTTTTTTTTTAGAAATAATAATGCATTAACATCTACATATGGAACTTTTTATTTCCTTAACAAAAAGTTCGATTTTTCTTCCCAAAAAAACAAAAAAAAATACAATTCAAACAATTATAATAAATACTTATAGTAAATATTTTTTCATTTATATTTCAATTTGGTTTATGGTAAATATAGCATTTTTTTTTTTTTGTAAGCTGGGGCGGGACTCTCCAATTTACATGTCCATTAAGTACCCCTCAACAGGGGAAGGGTAGCCCAAGATTTGAACCCAAGACTTCCGGTTCGGTGAGACTTCATTTCCACGGCCCTTGCCGCTTGAGCTACCCCATGTGGACTGGTAAATATAGCATATTTATTATATTATTATAATAATTTTGATTATTATTTTACTTATTTACTAGGATTTAAAAATTAAAAACCATAAAAAAGAGGAGAAATTGTGGTTCCCTATGCACATTTTTCAATGCAGAGATGTTCAAGTGTCAAGATTAAAACCCTGTTGTAGCATATGGGTGAAAATAACCCAGGAATAGGGGCACTAAGGTGGCTGAGAAAAGACAAGATCGACCTAGCCCAATCGGGCATGGTTGATTATAAGGGACACATGACGGGTTACAAGTGGGTAATTTAGCAGATGGCAAATGGAAAGATGGAAAACTGAGACTGGTTACAAGTAGTTAACTTGGTAGATGGAAACCGGAAATATTGCAAACCTATGATCTTTGATTGACTAATAGGTATTTAACATAACATATTTGATTCCAACGAATCCAACCTAGAGCTCTCCTGTTGTTGGTTATATATCTGTAACTACATCCACATTGCACGTGGTCATGTAGCCCGAGTGGTTGGTATGGCCAGATTATTGCCTCCCCACCCAGGTTCAACTCTCGCTGCATGTTGGGCTACTCCGCAACATATTGTACCCATTCTGCTTCATTGCTCCGCAACTTATCGTGTCAATCACACTTCTTGTACGTAAGTTATAATGTAAATAAAATTGTGATTATCGGGTTTATAAAGCTTCTTCAAGAGGGACTAACCCCCCTTTATCTAAAATTATACCAATTTAACTAGTGGTTATGGCACTAGAGGTTATTAAATGAGCTATGCCTTTAAATCTGGGTGAGGATCCGAAGAACAAATCGCGCAGGTGGATGATCTGCATCCAGTGCGAGTAGATCAGCAAAGACTAGAAAATCTGATTCAACTCCAATTGTTGACTCAACAGTTGAATATGCCCGAACCAGAGTTGAATAGGCTATGGAACTCTTAGGAAGGGTCCGGAACTGGATGAAGGGAATCTATTTGTAACCTTGAGCAATATATTCAAAAGAAAACATGGCATGGATTTGGATCCATAGGCGCGGTCATACCTTTTCGATTGAAATTAGTATTGCCATCCATGTGTTTGCGTCTCTATGCCTTCACCTATGTGTTTTCTTTGCTAAGTCATATCGACTTTTATAGGTGTTGCTTTAATAAGGTAATCAACATACTTTGTAATTCAATTGAAATCAATATAAATACATCACAATAGTAAACAAATTCATCAAAAACAACCATAACAATAAATCTACACTATTTATTAAATATATTCTTGCCTCCATTACATTCTTTTTTTTTTGCTGAAGCAAGAGTCGATCCTTCTATTCAATTGTATCGAAAAAAAAAATTACATAAATTACAACATTCCCAAAGGAGTTGTGGGCCATAGAGTTAACTAGCCGCACAAAGCCTTGGGCGACGAGCCAAAGGCTCAAAATCCATGCCAAGGGCCCACAAACAAAATTACGAGACCTTCAAAAAACAAGCAATTGCTGAGACCATTCGATCCGCCTACATAGATCTGATGGACGAGGCTCCATATGGGAACGAAAACATGCAAACTCTTTAATCCTTGAATCAGACCCGATGAGGAAATAGAGACCACTATAAAAGGATTTTGGGTCTGCCTGGCGGGATAACCCTCGAGCATGTAGTCTTCCCGAAATCCACTGATCCCAACTTTGAAGCGAAACAAGCACGGAAGATAACACTGCACGCGGACCCGAAATCAAATAAAGCCATCGTTTAAGTTAAGTTCGGGTCCAACAGGCACGGTAGCCTCCTTGCAAGTTGCCATGCGAAATCCCTAGGATGGTTGCAAATCTTCCTAACTGCTAGCACGTTAACCCATCGCCCGACAAAGCAAATTCTTCTTTAGAGAATTAAGTTTTCATGAAAAGACTCGACTTATAAAGAATTTAGTTTTCTTTAGAGAATTTAGTTTTCATGAAAAGACTCGTCTTTTAAATTGACTACCGCCCAATAACTTTGGGGATGAAGAGTTCTGGGTAAAAATTCTCGCCCGAAGACCAAATGTCCATGCACTGCTTCACCATAAAAGATCAAAATTTCCCTGTTTCCTTTAGTCAACTTATTTTTAGTTTCCCCTGCTTTGATAGAGCTCCTTGTCTGTGCTCACTTGTCTGAGGCAATCTTCCCTCAAAAGGCCTTGGGGGGTCTCTATCCAATCATAGATTTTATTGCTCTTAACATAACGCACGCCTTCATTAGCTAATATGTCTGCTACTCTGTTGGTTTTTCGTCGCACATGAGTAAAACTAAGGGTTCTCCTGTTCTACAGGTGGGATTGAATCCGTTGATACACTTGCAGAAGCCACCAATGTCTCGAGACTTTATCCAGAGTAGAGCCATAACAAATTTTCTTGACCGAATTAATAATCAATTCAGAGTCAACTTCAATTATGGTATTATGTAGATTTGAGTCCTTCAATATTTCTAGACATTTCTCAAGGGCCATAAGATCTGCCATATTGTTAGTGGCTTTACCCAAATGGCTTTGAAAGATGGTTTTTATGTAACCCTTTTCATCTCTTATTACTCCTCCATACCCCGCCATACTCGGGTTTCCTTTTGAGGCCCCATCTATATTGCATTTCAGAAATCCCTGGGGGGGTTGCCAAAAATCCTTATCAGTAATTATATGACTTACATTCATGTTTTTTCCTTGTGGGACAAACCCCTGAAGACACAAATGAAGTAGTATCTGGACATCCTTATCTTTAGATTGGTCCTCAGGGTTTTTAATGAGGGTCCCAACTGTCTCATTGAGCTGTCTTAAAATCTGAGCCATGATGTTCTGGGGAGAACCTTTCCTATTCTTGAATATTCTGTTGTTGTGTTCTTTCCAGACATCCTAGATTAGAAAGCTTGGAACTAAAGCCCAAGCTTTGTTGATTACTTCATTGTTAGAGAAATTTTTCCTCCACTTCTTCAAAGTATTGGTAATGCTACCCAAGTCCCTATCTGTTTGTTTGAAAATTGAAGCTACCCAGTTCCACAAGGTGGAAGTGAATGGGCAAAGGTTGAGTAGGTGACCCATAGTTTCTTCTTGTAATTCACATAGCTGGCATCTAGATGGACCGGATACGCTTCTTTTCCTAAGATTTTCCCATGTCAAAATTTTTTTATGCTGCACTAACCACGTGAACAATTTGATTTTCTTCCAACTTTGGTTTTGCCATAGGTCCTTCCATACCTCATCAGGGTTTGGATAGTCAAGTCCAAGGGCTATGCGCTTGGCCTCTTTGAGGTTAAAGTTACCTTCATTATTATTGCCCCATCTCAGCTGGTCTGAATCTACTGACATCAGAATCTTTCTCTGTTCCAAGATATCTGTTAAAGCTTCTGCCTATGCCTTTAACGAGGAGTCACTGTAAACTAGGTTCTTCCATATTCTCCATTTTCCCTCTCTTCATTCCTGATCCTAGAAGTCATTTACCATTTGTAACCCTTTGTTGTCAGTATCGTTCTTGATATTGGCGAATTCTTCTCTTAACAGTTTAGGTTCCTGTTGCCAGTTATCTTCCCAAAACCAAGCAAGGTTTCCATCTCTGATTTCCCAGAAGCTGTGTTTCTATACAATGGCTCTATTCTCCCAGGCTTTGTTCCAAATGTGGGAGCCTTTGATGAGCCCAGACATTCTAATGTAGTCCTTGTCTTGCCAATTGTTTGCATATTTCTGTTTCCAAATTTGGGCCCAAGGGGAAGCCGAATCTTTTAACCATCTCCACTAAAGTTTTACCCCCAAAAATTTGTTTAGCATTTCAAGATCATCCAATCCCAAACCTCCATGTGTCTTGGGTTTACAGATCTTTTCCCAGTCCACCAAGGCCCATTTTTTTTTCTCTTCCCCTTTGCCCCAAAGAAAATCTCTTTGGATATTTATGCATTGTTGCATGACTCCTTTAGGAGATGGAAGGATTGAAAACATAAAAATGGGGACAGTTTGAAGGATCGCTTTTGTGAGCACTAGTCGTCCTGCTAAATTCAAAGACCTATTTGTCCATTTCCAGATTTTGTCCTATAGATTATTAGTCATAAGCTCCCAAACTGTCTTGCTCAGAGGTTTGTCTGTTAGCGGTACTCCCAAATATTTGAAGGGTAACATATCTCTTTGAAAGCCTAGAATTCTAGATATATTTCTCTAAATAGCAATATCAGTGTTAAAAAAGAAAATCTTTGATTTGGTAAGGCTTACCTCTGTGCCTGTAGCCATTGCAAAGTCTTTCAGGATTTGTTTGTAGGCTAGAGCTTCCTTGACCATGGGTATACCCTACAGCATGGTATCCTCCACAAATTGTTGATGGGTCAAAGCATCTTCGTTCATTGTGAGTTTGAGACCCTGGATTTCGCCTTCTGCTTTGGCAGATTTGATATCTTTACCTAGCCCTTCCATCATGAGAATAAAGAGGAAGGGTGAGAGTGGATCTCCTTGTCTAAGACTCTTGTAGGGTTAAAGGGTTTGGATGGTGAACCATTTAACAGGATTGAGAAAATAGAGGTAGTTACAAGGGCCATTACCCATCTTACCCAGTTATGGTCAAAGCCATATGCTATAAGAACTCTCCTAATGTAAGCCCAACTTAGCTTATCATAAGGCTTTTCTAGGTCAAGTTGCATAATCATACCTTCCTGCCTATTTCTCTTAAGTGAGTGAACCACCTCGTGAGCTTGAATGGTGTTGTTGAGAATTTGCCTGCCTTCCACATACCCAGTTTGTTCCTCAGAAACGAGAATTGGAAGAGGGGGCTTAAGCCTGTTGGAAATTACTTTGGAAATAATTTTGTACACCACATTTCATAATGCTATTGGTTTGAATCTGTCTGCTGTCATAGCATTATCCTGCTTTGGAATCAAGGATATGAAAGAGGTATTGAGTGCCTTCAAAACAGTTTTGTTTTTTCTAGAGTCCTCCACCACATCAAGGATATCCCACTTGACAATTCTCCAACATGCTTTAAAGAAGTCAACATTAAAACCATCCAGACCTGGCGCCTTCCCATTTTGCATCTCTTTGATGACTTCGCTGACCTCCTCTTCATTCACAGGCCTGTTTAGATTATAATTGTCTTCTCTTGTCATAAGCTTAGGAATGTGCTTTGTAAAGTCATTGATGAATTGTGATCTGTCTAAGAGAGGTTCCTCAGCTATGCCTTGGAAATGATGAACCAACGCTGCTTCTATATCTTTGTGGGTATTGTGTTGCTTTCCTTGAGAATCTTTGATGATTTAGATCCTATTATGAGACCTGTGATCCATGGTAGATTTGTGGAAAAACCTTGTGTTCCTTTCTCCTTCTTTTAACCATTGTACCCTTGATTTCTGTTTCCAGAATATCTCCTCTTGCTTGCATACTTCTTCCCATTCCTGTTGATGGTGTTCAACTTGTTCCTTTCTTCCCTCATTGAAGCCATCTGTAATGAGGATCTGGTTAATTTCATGTAGCTTCCGTTCAACAACTTTTTTGGCTTCGAAAATGTTGCCAAAATTCATTCTTATTCCAATATTTAAGCCTAAGTTTGATATGTTTCAATCTTTTATGCAGGAGGAACATTTTAGTGCCCTGAACTTGCATATCCTCTGTCCACCATTTTTCAATATTGCTGATAAAGTCCGGATGGGTGGGCCAAATGTTTTCAAACCTGAAAGGTCTGTTTCTTGGATTTCCTATAAAGGACGCTTCAAGTTGAACAGGCCAATGATCCAAGCCACCAAAAGGGAGTATCATCGTTGATAGGTCAAGGCTTGTAAGGATAAGGTCCTCTGAGATGATAAATCTGTCGAGTTTTGAGGCCACCTGAGACTCTCCTCCCCTTTTATTATTCCAGGTAAAGATTCAATTACTTGTCTCTGTGTCTACTAGCCTCATATTGTTTATAAAATTCTGAAATTCTATGGAATCTCTACCTGGTGATCTGGTTCCACCTTTTTTTCGGACAGGGATCTAACCATGTTAAAGTCCCCTCCCAAAATCCAGGGGATGCCCGAATGTCTGTCTCTTCGATCCTCCAGTGAGGTAAGAAGCCTGAATTTGTCTTCAGGCTTTTGTGGACCATAAACATTTGTGATCAAATAAACTTCCTTGTCCCCCAAAGGTTGAATAACCATTGATAGGTAGTTCTTAGATGCTTCAGCATCAAGAATTCCTATTTTCAGAGGGTTCCAAAGTATAAGAATTCCTCCTACTATTTTATCTGCTTTAACTTCTAGATATTCATATTTAATCAACCATTTGTTGTGTATTTCTCTTATTTTTCCAACTGAACATTTTGTTTCCTAGATAATAATTATATCTAGTTTTTCTTCTTTCATTCTATTGCTAAGATTCCTTTGTTTTCTTTTACTTCCTAGACCCTTGATATTCCATGTTGTGAGCTTCATTAAGAAAAATTTGTAAATGAGTTACTAGTTAGGTCTTTCATCTTACCTTAGTCAATCATGAGTTTTCCACACTCTAACAATAGCTCATTCTGTTTTTTCCTACCTCTTTTCCTGCCTGGGTTCCTAGGAGCTATTCCCAATGCTGCCTTCATTGTTTTCACCCCTTCGTTGTTTTGACTATCATAGTTTCTTTTGACTCCTGAACCTTTCACCTGGGTTCTCCATAGGAATAGTTGTTTCACTCTATTGAACTCCTCTTGTGGTAGTGAATCCATTCCTTTGGTGGTTCCCTGCTCCAGAAACTTTTCCAGATCCATATGCTCCCTATCAAAAATATCTTGCAGTTCATGATCCTATTTTCCCACCTCACTAGGGGTCATCTCTTGGTCCCTATCCAGTTCCATAGTGTTCAGCAGATCCTTCTTTTGTCAGTTGTTTTCCTGTGTATCCTCCATCCTATCTTCCTTTTCCTTCTCTACAGGGTTGTCCTCCAGAGTCTGGTTTACTTTATCTTACTCCTCTTCTTCTTCTAATACCTTGTACCTATTCTGATTTAGCTGGTTTTCCTCGTTGATTTTCTTTTGGTTCCTTCTCCCTCCTTTACCTCTGTTCCCCACTTTGTTAAAGCTTTCAGTTTCTTTTCCTGAGGTAGCTTTAGCTCTGCTTTCCATTTTGTTTAAGGGGCAATTTCTGAATAGATGCCCATGCTCATAGTCCACCGCTTACACCCATTCTTCATAAAAAAAATTCCAGAATTACTTCATCCGGTAGAGCTCCAGAGAGGTCCATCTCTACGCATATACGAGCAAAGGAGGTATACTTTCCCTGCATAGTGGCCTTTGATATTTTTACAAAATTCCCTAGTTTATTTCTTATTGCTTTTAATGATTCTGGCTACCAATAATCCAGAGGAAGGGAATAGGGCCTTACCCAAACCGGGACCGACGTGAATGTCTCACGCTCCGGGACAAAACTCATTACCCAAGGCCACATATAGAGGCCTACAGTTGCATAGAAGTAGGGCCCTCTTTCAAACACCCTGTCTTTATCCTCAATTTTAGTAAAAACTACAGTGAAGAAACCCTTGGATCCAAGGTGCAGACCTATATCCCCCTTAGGTTTCCAATGATTCTTTATCCATGCCTGTAAAGCCTTCTCTGTTGGCCATAACCCCATGAATTTACAAATGACTGCATAAGTCACCATGTGTTCCCGATGCACCTGTAGTGTTGGATCACCTAACACCACTCGGGGTGTGATGGTTGCCCTAGGCTTACAAGGTCCAGTCCGCTTTCTAGTTTCAGCATTCTGATTTTCTCCTTCTATTCACTTTTCTCTTCTGACTTCTTCCTACGTATTTTCCTACCCCTATGTGCCTCTATTTTCTTGTTTCCCTCCTCTTGAAACCCCGATCTCAGCCTCCAGAGGTTTCTTGAATCGATTAGATACTGCCTGACTGTAGGAGGGAGTGGAACTCCCCCCCTCTCACCTCTCCATGGTGCCCAACACTGCACTTCTGTTGCAAATCCTAGCTCTGCGTTCACCACCCCCCCTCAAATTCGTTCTACTTCGCAAGGGATCTCGCCTCCATTACATTCATATAGACTATTTAAGGCTATTTGGAATCCACAGCCATTCACTCTACATAAACCAAATCAAAAGTGGGCCAAAGAACCTTATTTTTATACTTATGCTCTTTGGTTACTTACGTTCTTTGAGTTTGGTCTTACAACTATCTTATCTATTTAACTTAGAAATACAATACTTCATACTCTAATGATGACAAAAAATCATGAAAGAAATTAAACATTTCACCATTTTTATAATATTTTTAAACACAAAATAGAACCAAAACTAAGTAAACGTAAGAAAATGGGAAAAATAGCTATAATGCTAGGATTGTTATTGCATTAGATTCCCCTAATTGAAAATGTGAGCATCTTGGTCATAGGATTGTTGATAAATCAATAATTGTTGAATGTTTTCATCTTTTCTTTATTGTCTTCTTTTGTATCTTCCACTCTTTGAACCATTCATCATTCGATACTCATTGTTCAATGCCCATCTCTTCCACTTTGTAAGATACACCTCTGCAATCCAAAACAATAAGCAATTCCTCACACTTTTGTTCAACTTTATTATATTCTTTGCTTCCAATTCACTTTCATAATTATTGCCTTTATTTCCTTTACACTTGTTATAACTCAATTTCCTTTGTTGTGTTTGCAATCCTCACCCACTAGGGCTCATTGTTTCACATTTCTTCCTCACAATGATGTTTACTAACTCCCCATCCTCCCTCTTTTTCACAATGGCATTTACTAACTCCCCCTCCTCCCTCTTTTGCACCATTACTACCATTTCAACAAACTCCACCAATGCTTGTTTCTCAAGCATCTCCTTTCTTCCATGTTTTTTTCACTGAAACCACTTATCTGATGCAATTATTTTCTTATTATTGTTGTTATACTACATTTTCACTCTTTTTCCTCAACTCCTCTTGTTGCAACTATTACAACTTTTCTTTGGTCAACTTTGGGCGTTTCTTTTCTTTTGTCACACATCCCACTTCACCTACCATAAAGTCACCACACAAAACATTATGGGAATCAAGCATTTCCATCTACATCCCTTCCACTATAACATATGCATTAGCATCATCTCCTTGCAACTCCATTGCTACAACATCACCTTCTGCTATGACATCACTTACTACTACAACATCTCTCCCCTGCAACTTTGTTGCAACTTCTTTTAAGTTTGTTGCAGAAACTCCTTTACGTTAATATTTTGGTTACAATATTTAGTTGCAAGTCCTTATTCTGTGTTTTCCTTTGGCATGATATCACAACATGCTCTTCACATACACTTTGCCCATAATTTTCCTCAATAACATGCACCCAACATTTACAAACAATACTCTTTGCAACCACATCTAGATTAATTTCTGTATCACTCTCTTTTTGCTACCTATTAAATCATATGTTTTATCTTCATTTGCAGCTTATCAACAATCGAGGCCAAATGATAATACTCTTCTAATGGTTGCTTCTTCTTTGCAAGAATCTTCTTTTTAATGGATAACTTCAATCCATCAATAAAGCACATGATATTTTCCTCACTACCTCATAAAAACCTATCACTCATTACTACTTTATAAAATTCATTTACACCTCTATTCATTTGCTTCAATTTCTCTAATGTTCTCTTAATTTTCAAAGTATAATCAAAATTTACAAACTTACCTCTCAATTTAGTGACAACTTCTCCCAATTTAAAATTTTGTTTTTGCCTATCCATTTTTAATCTTTTTTTGTTGCTACCACTAATCATATGCATAGTTTCTCATTCTTCTACAAACAATTTTCACTCTCTCGAGGCCCTTAATCTCATTACACTTAAGATACTAGTTCTTTTGTCAATCCACTCTCTCAATTCTTAAAAGTTTAAAATTCCATAAAAACTAGGCATATACATCTCCATTTTGTGTTGATGTAGACATCCTTCTCTTCAAATTCATCACTCTTTTGAATCATTTTGGCTATGACCTATCCTCTCTATTGAGAAAGTTTGAAGGCATCAATCCTTCACATAATATTTTCCAAAACAGTGCACTATTTTCCACCACTTCTAAATCATCATTTTTTACTTTCATTCTTCCTCTGACTACAAAATTTTCTCCTTTTTGCCTGCCATATTTTTCAATTTAATCTACACTCCTTTTGTAATATTCAACACAAACTATTTTTATCCATGTACAATTTGTTTTTTCTAATACAACATCTATGGAACCTCCTCTTGCATATTGTTCAACACCTCATCCTCCATTACCTCTACCCACTACTCTTCAATATTGGATTTGTATATCCTCGTTTAATATTGTTTGCCCATCCTATCATTGAAATCATGCTTCACTCACTCATTCAAATAACTCTAACCAACATCACACCCTTGCTAGAGTCATCTACACTTCTTCTATTTCACTATAAATATTGTCTCACAAAATCCCCCCTTTTGCATGTTAACAATTCTACCCATCCCTTAGGATTGTACTTGCTTTAGGTCATAACTTGCTGCAAAATCACAAAACACAATCAAATTTCTCCATATTTTCTATAAACACATTGAGTTCAACCATTAATTAGAGGACCACCATAATTTCCAATTCAATTGAAATAAAGTATAAATACAACATAATAATAAAATATTCCAAGGAAATGACAACAACATATCAACATTGTTTATTCAATAGATTGGCCAAGCTCTTGAGTCTCCATTACATTCATAGAGCCTATGCATATATATCTAGAATATATAGTCATTCATGGTACATGAACCAAATCAGGAGAGCCAAAGGCGTTTTGTTTATTCACAAACTTCATATTTATGCTTGTGCTCCTTTACTTTTGGCATTAGAACTACCCTAATTGTTCAAATTCCATATACAATTCTTCGTTGACAAAATTCCACTAAAATTCCATATACCATAGTTAAAATTTCTTTTTTAATCACAACATAGAACCAAAACTAAGTAAATGTAAAAAAATTGCAAGATAACTATAGTGTTGGAATCCTCCTACAAACAAATGATGATATGTGATTTAAATGCACAAAGAAGAAAATGAAGCACAACCATGGTTATAATTAGCAACAAACCACCCTAACATGTCTCAAAACATTACTAGGCAAAGCCCTAATCAAATCTTTAAAGAAATCTCCCTGATTAATATATCAATAGTGTGGCCATATAAATTAAATGGTCAATAATGATACATCTCACAATGATAAAATAAAAAAATCATAAATAATAACTATATTATAACTTTATTTTAAATTATTATTAATTGTTAAAATAATTAATATATATGTTAAACATATATACATTTAAAAAAACATGGAATAAAATTCTTATTCGTAGAGATTTACCCCCACTTTACTATGAACATTCTGAATCTGTAAATAAGCTTTGTTCCAATACCATGGCTTATCAATACCACATGCTCGAAAAACCATAACTCACTTTATATGAAACTTGTTCATATGACATTTTTTTTAATTAATCAATTTAATTAAACGAATAAAAGGCAATAACTAATTTGGAGATAAATCTCAACCATTCATTTGTGTGTACGGCTATGAATATTCTATAATATTCTATGGAGGTTAAATCTCTATCATCTACCTAATAATTATTGATAATTAAATTAAAATTGGAGTTGGATTCCAAAATAGAGATACATATCATGTAATTAAAACAATGATAAAAGTTAATACCGGTCACAACCATAAATTATTTCATGAAAAAAAACATAAATAATAACTAAATTGTAACTTTATTTTAAATAGTTATTAATTATAAAAATAATTAGTATATAAGTTAACATATATACATTTAAAAAAACACAGCTTGAGTGGGCCTAATGGTTAAGAGCATGTGTTTCCTCCTAAGAGGAAGTATGTATGCCTCGTAGACTTAGCAGTTTTGCTACAAGACCATAAATTACTTCATGATATGTTGCTATATTAAAAAAAATCATAAATATTAACTAGATTGTAGCTTTATTTTAAATAGTTATTAATTATAAAAATAATTAGTATATAAGTTAACATATATACATTTAAAAAAACACAACTTGAGTGGACCTAATGGTTAAGAGCATGTGTTTCCTCCTAAGAGGTAGTATGCATGCCTTCGTAGACTTAGCAGTTTTGGTACAAGAGTCTTAACCAGGGAGATTTACCTCCACTTCACCATGGATCTTCTTGATCAATACCATGTGCCAATACCATGGTTTATCAATACAACATGCCCAAAAATCCATAACTCACTTCATATGACACTTGTTTATATGTCTTTTTTTTTAATTAATCAATTTAATTCAAAGAGTAAAAAAGACATAATTGGTTTTGAGATAAATCTCAACCATTAATTTGAGTATACTATTATGAATATTTTATAATATTCTATGGAGGTTAAATCCATACCATCCACCTAATAATTATTGATAATTAAAATAAAATTCTAGAAGCCCTATTCCAAAATAAACATGCCTCTTGACCTAATTATACTTATGTTCTTTCATAGATGAGAGCATCAATATAAAACATGTATAAATTAATAAACGTTAATTTGTTTGTTCTTATTTGGTTGACTTAATTTTCAAAGTCATTATACTGTTTATGTTACTAAAACTACTAGTATTTTTATTGAAGAAAGCAACCAATATTATCAAGGCTATTGCATGGATACATCAGAGTTTTGTTGTTGAATTCATTGACATGACATAACCTAGAGGACTCAATGTTATGGAGATAATTAATACATTGGGTAATAAAAGTCTCAAATAATAATGGATGGTTTATTATGTTGCACAAAGCAAAGGACTTAGAGAAATATTGTGGTTATCAAGATTCACCAATGCCATTTGTGTACCAAAGGTGCTCAGTGAGAGGGAAATCATGTGCTAGTGTGCCAAGCACTAGAAGAAGAAACATTGTCCCATTTCAACAAATTAATCAGATAAGAAGCTACATTTTCTCATTATTGTTGATTTTAATTCAACCTTTTATTTACAAATTAAAATTACATTATATAACCCATAGAAGTAAATACTTTTCTAAACTAACCAAATGCAAAAGAAAAAAACTTGCCAATAACCTTCTACATATTATTCAGATAAATGACCTTATATTTTAAAATAGGTACAAAGTTATATATTCCATATGAGGAATATATGTACATTGTCAATATTGTCAACATTTGTCAAGTCACTTGCGTAAATTGAACATAGATAAAAAAAATTCCAACCCTTCCTCCCAACTATCCAAAATAACCTCAATTAATAAACAAATTACTTAATATATACTCACCGCAATTTTTTTAATAAAAAATATACTATATAATAAATTGATCAAATTTAGTCCAACGAAACAATCCAACTAGGATGTAATCACACCATAGTTAACCATGCATCCCATATTAAATGTAAAACACCATACTTTTTTAATTAAAAACTCATTAACATCAACATATACATGTAGAATATAATAAATTATAATAGGATCAAGTTTCACAATATTAGACCATCCACCAAAGAAGCACTTTAGCATAATTTTCCTTATCAACGAACCCCTCAATGTAAGTATAACCCTACTAGCTTATTAAATGTATGTATAACCCTACTAGCTTATTTTCATTTAATGTAAGTATAACCTTATATGGTAGAGATATAGGTTAGCTTATTTTTATTATGATATATGATTAAATATAACACTCAATGGTATATGTTAGCTTTTTTTTAATTATGATATATGTTTTGATGCACTAGTGATTGGATTGATAGATAATTGAACGTACTTCTTTTTATTGAAGTACAATGATTTGAATCTATCTTCAAGATTGGGTTTTCCTTTCAACCCTCTAGTGTTTTTTCCCTGTAAATATTATGTATGTGATTGAGTGGCAAGTATGATTGGGTTTCCCTTTCAATTCTCTAGTGTTTTGTACCTCTAAATATTGTGTATGTGATTGTGTGGCGAGTATGTGATTGTGTGGTGGGTTATTGGTTATAGTTTATAAATTTAATTTTAGTAGTGTTAGAATGCAAGTTTCATTAAAATTATGTGTTTATTTAATAGAGGTTATATTTTTAACATATTTCATTATTTAATTAGAGTTGATTAATTAATTAATGTAATATAAAATGATTTATGATAATTTTTTAACTAATGTAGTTGACTTAATTATAAAGATATTGCTTTGTTAGTATAATTGGTGAATTAAGTTTATTTAAAATTTTAATATTTGAAAAAAATCTTGTAATGTGATTATATATTATTAGTGAGTTTATAATAAGGTTAGGGTATTATATGAGAAAATGTGAAGATGATTTAATATCATTTAAGAAGAAAACAAAAAAAATTAATCTTAACCATGATAAGGAATAAAACAAGAAATGAAGATATTACTATGAAATGGACTAAAAGACTACAAACTGGAGAATTAAGAAATTGAGGAAAAGCTCACGAGATATGAAATTGATAATGAAAAGAAACGCGAGAAGCTTGTAGAAATAATATTTCGCAATAAGAACAACATTATGATATGTTAAAAGTTACCAACATGTGATGGCACATTAAGCACGCCAAACCACCTATTCAGTCTCAATATCCAATAGGAAAGGGAGAAAGAAATCAATCCATCCATCTAGTGGATAACATTCAACGCTGCTTTATGAGATGTTGCACTTGGGTAGTATCAAACACCCAATGAGAAGAAGCATTTTTTTATTATCTGGGATGATGTTGTCAATTAGTTCAAATATGCAAATGAAGATTACAATATTTAAATTTAGAATTTAAAAAGTTTACGGGTACTAAAGATACTAAGGCAAGGTAATAAAGCACTCTTTAGGAAATAATTGAAAAGTATAATGTGCCCAAATTTCTTTGAAAGGATTATTGCATTTCTAATCTATAGTCCATTCTCCAATCATAGGTCTCAAGCAACAAGTGACAATGGTATTGAGAAGGCCTAAATATAGTTGCGAAGTGGAAGATGATTACACAACACAAAGAGCATTGAAAGGAAGAAAGTGTTCAAAACAAGACAATAGAATCCAAGCAACATGAACCTGAAGAAATTGCAAAAATTCAGCTTATGTTGAACATGTAATATAGATAAGCATTCCATTTTAATCCAAGTAATAAGGGTCAATTTTTGACCGAAAGGAGAATAGTGGTGATTAGGATGCTTCCAAGGAAAGAGACCAAGATCAAGAGGAGCAATAAGATCTAAATGTGTATCAAGCATAAGATTATGTTAGTGCTCATTCGGTGGTCTGAAACATCAAGTGGCAAAAAAGTAGTAAATATTTTAGATGTGGTAATTCGCTATGAAGTGGAAGATGATTTCACAACACAACACAAAGAAGATAAAAAATAAGAAAGTGTTCAAAACAAGATAATAGAATCCAAGCAACATGAACCTAAATAAACTAAACAAGGATCTATAGAAATTAAACAATTTTAACTTATGTTTAACATGTAATATGGATAAGCATTGTTTGAACAATTACATATTTAATCTAAAGAACAAGGGCCAATTTATGGCTAAAAGGAGAATAGTGGTGATCATGATGCTTCCAATAAAGAGACTAGGATTAAGAGTAGCAACAAGATCTAAATGTGTATCAAGCACACGATTAGGTTGGTTGTTATTCAGTGGTCATAATGTCAAGTGGACAAAAAAATGTTTTAGATGTGGTAATTGGGGACATATGACTGGTAATTGTATCTTTAGCATCCTCAAGAAAGTGTGCCATGCTCTTTGTGCACCCAACACAAGATAAAAGATTGTCAGTCATTGAAGGTGCATCCATGAATATTTATTAGATGATTCAATTAACTAAAGATGGACACATTAGAGAAAAAGTAACATTGGCTATGGACATGCCTGTGGTACACCTTTACTAAGCATTGCTAAATCTATTTTTGGCGAAAAACTAGTAGAAGGATTGCCAAAAGTAGTTTTAGCAATCATCCTTAAAGAATCTTCTTCGCAAGTGGTTTTGGTTAATAAAATGAATAATGATCCTTTTAGGAAAATCATCAATTCATGTTTTGGTAACTAAATTAATGACAATAATTATTAGATTATCACCGATACTTGTATTTATAAGTAAAAATTGTGATAGTCCTCCATACCAATCACCAAAAACACCTTTGATTTATAATAACAACTACAACTAACCATAATTAAAAAAAAACTTGACTTAATGATAACTATGCACCTTTGAACATTCCATGCACTTAACACATTTTTTATTATTTAATTTTAATTTTCAATTCTAATATTTCTAAATTAATGTCGATATTTACTTTATAATTCATTTCTATTATTATAAACTTTTTTTTTTACCTTTTTTTTTTTTAAAGGAATGGTTAGAGGATATTTGTTAAAAAAAATATGGATTATGGGCCAGAACCCTTACATAATTCATCAAGTTCCATCAAAATCCTTCTCTTTGAAGTCCAATACACATGCAACCTATGCGTGTGGCATTTTTTTGCCAATAATTCTAAATAGAGGCCTACTGTAAATCCTAAAATATATGCCCAAATACAAACAGAGCTTTTACATAGAAACTAAAATTTAGAAGGGAAATTTCCAAAAACTTGCCACCAAAGGCACATCTTCAGAATTAGCTTGGCTAGTCTCGAGTTGGGACCATCTTTCCTCTTTTTCTTGTCGCCTCTTCACTGGGTAAGATGAAGTATGACAACAAACAAATCCTCCATATCCTCCATTCTGCAATGAATGGATACCAATTCAGACCTTAATTCATTCTAGAGGAAATCAATTTTAATTTGCATGAGCTCAAGCTTAGAGCTCGTTAGCAATTGAAGAGAATGGGGAGCCTTTTCCTTAACTTCTTGGGCTACTTAAAGGTGAGTTGCATTCTCTCCATAGCCTCAATAACCTTGTCCAAAATTGCATTAATGTCAATAGAGTCAAAGTTACGGGAAGATGAGCCAACATTTGCCATGATGGAATTACCCAGCAGCAACACCAAATTGCAAGGAATAACTTGATTAAACACTGAGATGTTGGAATGAGACCATGAAATGTTAAAAGCTCGTAGAAGGATGTATATACTTATTCAATAGATGCAAACCTAAGAGAACCAAATACTATGGAAACCATCATGACTTATGGTATCCTGCTCTGTCTCCATTGAATGCAGGACAAAAGTCTCCATGATAAAATGGCTTTAAATTCTCTTCTAAAAGAACCATTTGCTATGGATAGAGGTGGGAAATGGCCCAAATGTGAGGAAAATTGAATGCCTCTTTCTCATCTAACTAATTAAACAGACCCCAACTGACTGGTATGAGGATACATCGGCCAGAGGGAGAACGAATGCACAAACAAAATGCATGCTTCATAACATATTTAGCTTTCCTCCATATTGAATGTTCATAAATGAATTTTAATATTCCATCTTTGCTATATGAAAACATTATGGTAATGGGATGATTGTTTGATGATCATTGTTCAATTTTATAATCCCTTGAGACAACCGTGTTCCCATCTTTTCTAATGTATCCGCTATGGAATTCAAATTCCTTAAAACATGGAAGAGATAAAATTGCTCAAATTGTTGAAGTTGAAGAATGATCCTAAACTCTATTGGAGAATGCATTGCTTTAAGGCAATGTTTAGCCTCCCATACTTGTGGAATCACTATCATTAAGTCACCAAATACCATAATTCTATTAATTTTCTTCTCGATAGCTAGGTTTAAACCTTACCAAAGAGCGATAATTTTATTTTTATTTTTTATTAGTTGTCAATCTTAATCCTATACGCATTATGACTCAATTTTTCCATAAGACTAATAATCATCCCTCATGCTCCTACCACCTTTAAAATTTAAACTTTAAAAATTAAAAATATGGTAAATAAAATCATTTTTGGAAAAATGCAAATTAAAAAAACAGCTATTTTTATTTAAAAAATTAAATAGTGAAATTTAAAAACTTTGTAAACGCCCAATTTTTATGTAAAAAATTAAATAGCGAAATTTAAAAACTTTGTAAACGCCCAATTTTTCTTTTAGCAAATTACAATTTAGTATTTATTTTTTATTAAAAATTCAAATAATGAATTTTTTTTTAAAAGCTTTGCCAGCCAAAAAACGATGGATCCAATTACTATACTAGGATCTTTGAAGTAATATATAGTGTATCATAATTTACTTTGTTATTTTCTTTTCATATGTTATGTTACAGTGCTTTAACTTTTATTGGTTTATGGGACCCTAAGGAAAAATGAGTTTTTACTTTTAATGATTATGTTTTATATTTTCAAATTTATTTTATTATTATCCTAACTTTATGGATTGAACGTTAATTTATAAAATTAAAAATGTATATATACAATATCATTTAAGCAATAATTTATTTTGTTAATTGAATTGGATTGAATTTAAATGATTATGTGATAAAGTTTTTATTAAATTAAATTTAGTTTTAGCCATTTATTATGATATTGAGCGTGTATATATGTTAATTATTTTTTTGTTTGTATTGTGATTTGATATAATTTGGGATGAATAATAATTTATTTATGTATTTAAAATATAATAAAATTATTTAAATATTAAATATATATATATATATATATATATATTATATATATATATATTTTAAGGTTTTAAAATTAGAGGAATTAAAATATTATTTAGTAAAATGTTGTTGGATTTTTTTATTTTTTTTGTAAGGAGTTAGAATTCTAACTTGAAAGTATGTTAAATAATAAATTAAGTTTTTTTTAGAGTGGGAAAACTTATCATAACTCAAGTTGTCAAACTAGTGGTGAAGACAATTATCTTTGGCTACTCACTGTTAATGTAGGGTGACTCATCACTGTTAATCAAGGAAAACCACACCACCTCGAATAACCCATTGGTGGTAGGTAAGGGGGCGGACTTTCACTCTTGCAACATCCCTCCTAAGTCTTGGGTCGAGCTCTTAGCCAAACAAAAATAATTTTAGAGCATACTCCACCCAAAATAACAAACTAAATTATTACAAAAAAACATATAATTTTAAAGTCATTTTTGTGAAAATGACGGATTTCAAAATATTTCAAAATATGATAGACATGAGTGAAGTGACATTTGTGACTTCGCATATCGCTATCAGATTTTTTAATATTCCAAAATGTAAACTGAATTGCCCTCAGATTCATTGTCAAGCCAAGGCAGGCCCAGCAGATTTGCAAAGTCAACTCGCCACCTTTTCAGACCACTGGTCCCGTCGTGACTTTCTTCCTTTTTTTCCCTGTTTTTTCGGTGGAAGAAAAGTGAGAACGAAATCGTTTTCAGTGGAGAAAAAGTAAGAACTCACTATCATCTCTGATTCTCTTGCTTTCTATTTTATAATGAAATGTGTCATCTCAATCGAATTACAGAGTGTGAGCAGCTGTGAAGGATGGAGGAATCTTAATGATGGAATTTGAAATCTGGGAAGAAAGTCAAAACTTAATCATTGTTGTAGTTGATTCTGGCATATGCTCTCTGGTATTCTCAAAGTGTTTTGTTTGGCCAATCAACATTGAAAGTTGAAAGTTGAAGTGCTTTGTCATAATTTCATGCTCTCTGAACTTATATCCATAACAAAATGATGCATCATTGGACTTACTGATTTGTCACCATGGAGTTTGTCATCATTATAAGAATGTCATTTGCTGTCACATTCCATGGAGTTTGTCATCATTAGAAGAATTCCATCTGTTTTCGCATTAGTTTTGTTGGGAGAAATTGAACTCCCACATAATCTTGTCAATATTTATTTTATTTGGGATGGGGTATATAGTGTGCTAATGAAAAGATAAGATTAATATTACTGAAAAGATAAATGTTGTGAATAGTGATACTAATAACTATTTTGGTTGACCGTTTCCTTGATAATGCATAGTTACAAATTGTTGGTTGTTCAAATGCTATTGAGTTTATGTCACAAAGTTGTTTCTATGTAGTATATGGTTAAGTAGATGTAATCTAATGGAATTCTCACGAATTTTGAGCAATGCTAATTAATTTTTTGCTCTAAGTTTTTTGTTTGTAAATTGTTTCATTGTTTTTCTGTTGTATCTACAATTAATGCACACTTATTCTAACAAGTAGTATTAGGGCTCAAAACTCACAATCCAATATTGTATTGCATCGCAGGATGAAGTAACATGGGTTGAGCTGGAAATATGAGTTTGGAAAGGTTGTTGGTAGGGGGGTTGCAGGTTGTTGGTGTTTCTCTTGTATGCTACAAGCCGCCTTCCTATCCGAGTGCAAAACCAAGTAAGGAGAGGTCAATGAATTGTTTGACCTAGCCTCGCCTAAGCTACCTTGACCAATTATTTGTAAAGGAGAACAACCTGAGAGTTGTGACCTTTGTGACTTGTGGATGGATTGAGGGGTCTAATTGAAGGGTGGACTCTTTTGGTTGGACGGGGATGTCACTTCGATTGGCATAGTTCAAAGGGTGTTCCGAGTTGCATATTCAAATGGAAATTTTTTAACCACATACATTGACAGCTTGATTGGTCATGACTGGTGATTGAAACTTGCTGTATATTCTTTTGTTGGTAAAGAATTTTTTGGGATTGGCTCAAAATTTGGTGTTATGTTGAGAATTTTGGGTCTTTGCCCCGAAATTTGGTATACTATTGTAAATTTGGGGTTCTATTAAAAACTTGGTGGTTTTTGGCCAAGAAAGGTCAGGTATGTGTTTTCTTGGACCGACTTCTAGCCTAAGTTGTACGGATCCAAAGGAGTATATGTGTAAAGAATGGCAAAGATAATGAACACAAAGCTTGAGTTGGAGAAATTTAATGAGAAGAATACTTCGAGCTATGGAAGCCCAAGATGTGAGATTTGTCTATGCAACAAGGATTATACAATGCCTTGGATGACAAGAGAAAGAATTCAATGGATATTTTTGATGAAGACTTGGAAGATTTAGATGCAAGCTATTACTTGTTTTTGTATAGCAGATGATGTTTTTTCAATATTATTTGAGAGGAAATAACTTTAGGACTTTGGAGAATAATAGAGAGCCTCTATATGATGAAACCCTTGACAAATCAAATATACTTGAAGAAGCAATTGTATAGTCTACGAGTAAAACAAGACATCAAAATTGTTGATTATTTTAAACATTTTATTGCACTTATATCCCAATTAACTAGTATAGATGTAAGCATTAATTTAGAAGATAAGGCAGTGATGGTATTGTGTTTATTTCTTTAATCTTGGGATCATATAGTCACTTGCATTAGCTTTGGTACAACTAAATCTCTTGACTATGATTCTATTATGGGAGCATTGTTTTCTACAAAGGTGCAAAGGAAATCCAATATAGAAACCTCCACACTAGAAGCAATGGTGGTTAGAGGTAAATCTAAAGAAAGAGTGGAGACTTCAAGAGGTACATTAAGATAGAATTCAAATCGAAAGAAAGCTAAATTTAAATGTTGGTACTGCAAAAAAGCTAGGCATCTCAAGAAAGATTATGTAATGTCCCCATTTTTCAGTTTCCCTTATGATGCGGCTAGGATGGATTTCCAGGGTTGACGACAACTTAGTCATGGGAGTGAGATTTTGTTATCAGTGGGCCTGGAGGGTTTTGGAGGAGTTTTATGGGGTTTCACAAGGATTTACCGTAGCATTTCATCATCAGGGCTAGTTTCACACATTTTATTCTTGATTCTGTTGCATTTCGATAATTCCCATAAAACGAGGTTATCCATGAGCATATTTGAATTAAATCTGCTTAATGTGTCACTTTGAGAAGAATATTTGATGAAACACTTTAGTGTAATATCTCTTTGAAACCAGAAAGAAGAGATCTGCAAGATGTGATGGTGAAAAGTGACTTTCATTGGTTTGAGAGATCGCAAAGGCAGATTTACCATTTTCCTAGATTAAAAGTGACTTTAATTAACCATTTAATTAAATAAAAAAGGGGAAAATGCTTAATTGAAGAAAAATGACAGAAGGAGAAAAGTGACATCAGTAAAATAAAATAAAATCCACTTAAATAAAGTAAAGGGGAGAATCTAGAATGAAAATAAGTAAAATAAAACAAAATCCACTTAAATAAAGTAAAGCGGAGAATCTGATACAATGAAATTAAAATAATAAAATAAAGCACTTCTAGAAGGTTGGAGAGAGATCCATTAGATCTATTAAAGAAGGGGAAGTAAATCATTTGAGATATCTTTGGATTGGAGTAATTTTCTTATTTGATAGGTTTGAAAACGAGGTTCTCAACTTTCAACAAACCCTTAGATGAAAACCCTTAGGTTTCCTATTGTGAGTTGGACGAAAACTCAACCCACCATTGAGGAGATTTCAATGTCCATATATATCATGGATCTTCAACAGTATATTGCACTGATAGGCACTCTCTAACCTTGTATGGAAAAGATGTTATAACGTAATGTAATGTAACATCATGTAAATAAATATAAAAAAGTAACTAAAATAAAATATTATGTAATGTAATGTAAACATTTGTAAAAAAATATTAAAAGTAAAAATAACAAAATGAAAATAACCCTATAAAAACAATAATAAAACAAAAAGACTCATGGTATTGTGAATCCATGATATTCATGTGGAATACAACCTATTTAAAGGGGGAAATTAAACCAACCTGGATTCATCTCAACTTTGGATCTACCAAGTGTTGAGAGCGATCAAATCTCTTGAGATGCAAACTTCTTTTAGAATGAAAAGAGATTTGATCCCTCTCGTTGCTTAGTAGATCCAAAGTTAAGATAGATCTAGGCTGGTTAGAGATCATATTTGTAGTATCTAAAGGTTGGAGCGAGGTTCATTCAGATTCACAATTTGGACATCATTTCCAGTAGCAGTTTGGAGGCAAAGTCTAATATTGCGGCAATATTTTGGAGGTCGTCTAATCGATTTTTAAGCTCAACTATTGATATTTGTATTGTCGTGTAACCTTATTTAAATAAGTAAATAAAGTTGAGTTTGGTGCCATTCTTTATGTCATTTGAGTTTCTTGTATTTTATCAATTTCTGGGAGTAGCAACGTTTATGTAATTTCTGGATTTTATTTTAATTGCTAGCATTTCCATGAAATTTTTTATGTGTTTCTGGGTAAAATTCACTGTATAATTTTTCTATAGTAATTTCTAGAATATTTTAATAAAAATATCCAAGCGGGATAATACAGTGGTATCAAAGCTAGTTTTCCCTGCTGAGGGTTTGAATATTAATGTCATTGGAGCCATAAATTCTCAGAGAGCAAAAAAAAAATTATTTTGTAGGTTGATTTGCTAGGCAAAAGTTCATTGGTTTGCATGGCTAGATTTTTTTTAATGGGCTGAAATTATTTTGTTGGGTTGAATTTATCTCGTTGTGCTGAATTCCTCCTTTCAAGTTGAATTTCTCTTGTTGGGTCAAACTATTTTGTAGTAGTTGAATTTATTGGTGTAATAGCTAATTAAAATTTTCAAGTAAACAAAAAAAAGAGATTATTCCTTAGTATTATTAATAAATTTGGTTGGGTTTCCTATTGTGGCATTTTTCAATGAAAAAATGTGATTCATTAGTTGTTCAATTTTTGAAGGAATTTATTAAAATTTCAGCAAAATTACTTCTCGAGAATTTTTTAAGAAATTTTATTTGTCGAGGTCATATGATTGTTCCATTTACCGTAATTATTTTCTAGAGCTAGATTTGTCTACTGGGGTCGAGTTTATTTGTCGTAGCTAGATTTATCTATTGGGGCCAATTTTATTCGGTGGGCTCAGTTTATTTTTTGAAGCCCAATTGATTTGTTAGAGCCATATTTATCTATTGGGACCGATCTTATTTTTTGGGATGAGTTTATTTGATAGTGGCCAATTTATTTGCCAAAGTTGAATTCATTTGTCGAACCCAAAATTTATCTACTGGACTGAGATTATCCGTTAGGGTCAAGTTCTCCTTAAGGCTTGAGTTACTTCTTGAGACATGTGTTATCATTACTTAAAGCCTGAATTAGACTACTATATTGTTGGAGTTGTGTCAGATTCCTCAAACTCGTTTGAGCATTGTAATTCTCTTAGACATTTTCCTCTCATATTTTTCTATGTGCCAAGTGTTTCCACTTTATCTGTGAAGTGTTTAATGAAAGTACTTCTTGGTAACTATTTATTAAAAGCTATCAAAGGAAGTTTTTAAATTGGGTTAGTGAGAGAGTATGGTGGGTCTACCTAAAGTGTTCATCTTATATTTGAACCTCTACATAATTGTTGAGTGTGACTAGTGAGGGCTAAGCATGTCATGATGTGAGAGGTCTATGTATTGAGTTTGTTGACCATGTAATCAAAAGTTTATTGTTGTGTTTGTATTGAGTTAACATATTAATATATATTGTTGGTGAGGATATAGTGAGGAAATTGATGTTGAGAGTATATTTTTGTTGAGTTTAAAGTCATGGTGTGTTGGGTAAGTTGAGTGTGAGATGTTTATGGGTTAGATTCTTGAGTCAAAGTTTGATTTTGTATAGCATGTAAGCCTTGTATATGTTGTTGCTAATGAAAATATGAATATCAAAGATACCTTAGAAGACCTCAGAAATATGTTTAATGACTTCAAAAGAAGATGGAACCATCTACAATTCGAGATATCACTTGCACTTGGTTCTTTGGATTGTAATGCTTCTTTGGACCAAAGAGAAAAAAGCAAACCCTTTTTTGAAGGGGATACATGCTATCCTACAACTAGAGAAAATAAGGAATTCATAGAAAGAATTGGAGGTAGAAAATTGGATCTTTTCACTTGGGTTAGATTTGAAGAAGATGAAGATGACCGCAAAAAATCTCCTTAATATGGAGAAATTAGATTCACACCTTTTTAAGATGAGCTAATCAGATTTGAGGGTTTTAAATTGGGCACTCAAACTAGCAATGCTTTCCTTGATCTAGCCGTGATTCCTAGAGAACCCTATGAAGGGGCCAGACTTGTAGTTGCCTCTTGTCTCATTGAGATTATTAGAATAATTTCACTTATGCTTCCTGAAAATGATGACATTATGGGGAGAGTTTTACGACTAATAGAAGAAAATCTTCAGGAACTACATGACACCTTGGGTCCTACCTTTAAGCAGAGGCTCAAGATTTTAGAAATCATGGCTAGAGTTATGGATAACCATGATGCCATTTGTAGGATGCTATAGTTTAGATTGTTGTCCATTTGGAGGTAAGAATAGGTTATGTCACCTGTTGCTTATGAACTAGTCGAAAGGTTGGTTGAGTAGAACATGGAACTACTTAGAATGAAGTTGACCAAGGAAGAAATAAGGAGGACGTGAGTTAGATATGATAAAGAAGCAAAGGTCTAAACATGCAACAAGAATGAATTAAGGAGGATAGGCCTTTTCTTCATTTGCAAGGAACCATAGGAGCCCAAACACTCATGCTTTGGGGATATGATGGAAGAGATTCCTTTTGATCATTATGATGAGGATTCTTCTTCTATAGTTGAGTCCATTGATTTTCATATGGATACCTTTGAAGAGTGTGAGCAATCACATGGAGATGATGACAACATACCACTTTTGCATCCATGTTTAATGGTTGAAGGGGATGAGTAGAAGATTGATGAGAAGACATTCAAGAAGACTTGCGAGATGAGATACTAGTGATCCAACATGAAGAGCACATATAGGAGCATGAGTTAGATGGGGAGGATGATATGCTTAGTATACATGATGAGTCATCTTTAGAGATTCAGTTGAAGGCTCAAGTTCGAGACGTGGTGGAGGTGGTTGAGAATCCATGTTTGGGTCCACCCATTGATGAGGTGAAAATAGATGCAGAGGTAGCCAGCAGGGCTATACTACTTTCAAACAGTAGCTTCCTGGAGAAGATTGAGCATTTCAAGACCGATCTCATGACTTTGAAGCAAAAGATCCAGACAATACGAGGCACCATCTTGCAACAAAACAATAAAAATGAGGAGCTTAGAGTGGAATGTGCCGAGTTAGCAATCAAGTTGTCTAATGTTGAGGGACAACTAAATTTCCTCGTAATGTATCAAGAGGAGTATACTTGGGAGTTTCGGAGCAACCCTCTTCAAGAGTACATAGATAGGGCTTGATACACTATCAACCCACCTCTATCCATTAGAAAGAGAGGGGAAAAGCCTTCGAGATAGATTTTATTGGTTGATCGGGTGGAGCATCATGAGTGGAGCATGGAGTAACATCAAAATGGTGGACTTATTCAATGTGCGAGTATTCGTGCATTTTATCCTTCCCACAAGATGGATTGGTGGGAGATTATGAGTTGGTATTCTATTGATGGTGCGATTCTTGGGAGGATATCTTTGGTCGAGGATATAGAAAACCCAAAGTCATTAGGCATGATCGATGATGATTGGCCATGATGGAGTTGGGATCCCAGTGAATCTATTGATGGCAATATGAGTTAGAGATTTGTTTGGGATCCAAGCATTGAGTGTTTCATTCATGGTTGGTTGGCACAGAGGCATGGTGTCACACAATGGTTTGTATGGGATCCTAATATCAATGCACAAATGCCTCGATAGTGCTCAAATGTGGATTGCTTGAGGGCAAGTAATCTCGGAGCAAGAGGATTTGTAATGTCCCCATTTTCAGTTTACTTTATGATGCAACTAGGATGGATTTCTAAGGTTGTTGACAACTTCGTCATGGGAGCGAGATTTCATTATCAGTGGGACCGAATGGTTTTGGATGAGTTTTATGGGGTTTGATGGGGATCACTACAATATTTCATCATCAGGGCCAATTCCTCATAATTTATTCTCAGTTCTACCATATCCTGACAATTCCCATAAAATGGGGTTATTATTGTGCATATCTTAATTAAATACACTTAAGGTGTCATTTTGCGAAGAATGTTTGATGAAACACCTTAGCGTAATAGCTTGTTGGAACCAAAACAAATATATCTACAAGATGGGATAGTGAAAAGTGAAATAAAATAACAAAATAAAGTTAAATAAAGCAAAGGGGTAATCTTCTAGAATTGAAATAAAATAACAAAATAAAGTGCTTCTAGAAGGTTAAAGACATATCCATTAGATCTATAAAAGGAGGGAAATAAAATCATTTGGGATATATTGGTTTGGAGTAAGTTTCTTATTGGAAGGGTTTGGGAACAAGGTCCTCAGCGTTCAACAAGCCCTAGGATGAAAACCCTTGGGTTTCCTATTATGAGTTGGACGTCGAATGAAAACCCAACCCATCATTGAGGAGATTTAATCCAAAAATCTCATGGAACTTCAACAACATTATTGAAATAAGATCTACAACAGATCTGAAGGTTGGAATGAGGATCACTCAAATTCTAAATTTGGGCATAATTTCCAGTAGGAGTTTGGAGATTAAGTTCAATATTGCAACATAATTTTGGAGGTAATCTCAGCTATTATTTAGCTCAACTACTGATATATGTATTGTCATGTAACCCTATTTAAATAAGTAAATAAAGTTGAGTTTGTGGCCATTCTTCGTGTCATTTGAGTTTCTGGTATTTTATCAAATTTCCGAAATTGGCAATGTTTATTTAAATTTTGGATTTTATTTTAAATGATGGTATTTCTGTGAAGATTTTCATGGTGTTTGTAGGTAAAATTCATGGTATAATTTTTCTAAAATAATTTACAAAATATTTTATTGAAAATATCCAAACAGGATACTACATATTATTGGAAGAGACAGACCCCAAGATGAAAGCAAATATGCTTCAATTGATTTTAAGTATTGTTGATGAGATTTCATCTATCTATAATAACTCCCAACTCCCAATATCATGAAAAATAGTACTTAGATTTTGGTGCTTCACGATGTGTGTCCACATAGGATTTGGTTTTCCTCTTATCAAAGTGTTGATAGTGGTTTTGTTCTTATGGGAAACAATGTGGCTTGTAAGAATGTTTGGGTGAGGAGAAATAAGATTAAAATATTTGATGATATTGTAAGGACAATAACATGTACCTAAACTTTAATATATATATAGGGAACTTTGGGTTTTAGAGGTTACAAATTTACCAGTTAAGGTGCAATCAATGCAAAAACATCTTAGTAAATTTTCCTTTTACCAATAAGGAAAAATTCTTGCTAGATATTTTCTCTTGAATAAATGTTTTATTATGCTTACATATCATTTTTTGGGAGACAATTGTAATTAGTTGGTTAGAGGGCTTCTTGAATATGCCCAGATGTAACTTCAGAGAGGCACTTTTGGAAAGTTGCCTTCCCATTTTATTATCATATATTTTCTTTCTTTTGTAAATAAAAACTTGTGACATGTAGACCCTCGAGCGCATGAGCGAGAGAAAGGGAAGTACTTTGAGAATATCAGCTAACTCTTTAAATGATCTATTAATGAAATAGTGTTGATCGCTCTAGCTAGAAATTGTCTTTTCCTCTTTTTGACTTCTTATGTCAGCCGGGAACTGGAGGGATTTCCAAGTAGTTTTTAGTGTTTGATTACACTAGAATCGTTGTTAAGTCAGTATGTGAATATTGAGGTTAATTCACACCGCTCCCTTCTTTCAATACAACCAGAAGGAAATGAGCATCTTACAATCCCGAGTTAGTAATCTAGATTCGCAGAGATTTCACTTTCAAATCCCATTAACCGAGTAATATTTCCCCTCAACATCTGATAGATACCAGAGCATGCAAAAGGCAAGAACACCTAGATCCCTGGACCAGCAAATAGCTTAACTTGAAGTTACACCTGGCGTGGGACCTAGTTAAGTATATACGTATCCGATTCAATTCGGCTCTTCGAAGAAGTGTAAGTTACTAAATATCCCAGACCACTAGATCAAGTCAGATATTCGGGTTCACACCAGAGTGGTTAATTTCAAATTAACTTGATATCGGATACATCTAGAAACATCCAAATCAACCCCATTGTGGGACCCATCGTGAGCAAGGTAAGTGTTATATTTTTATTATTAAAGTAAGTCCACGCTTCCCAAAATCTGGACCTTGTGGCATTCGTCCCTATTGTATCTGGTTCCAACATTCCGAATATAACAATTGTTGAAAGATTTATCTAGTGAGAGGGATATTCAGGCTTAGAACCCCAAATCGAAAGGAGGAGGGGACTTAAAAATATATCCCACTCCATAAGAAAACCATCTCGACCCGTGGATCATCCCCATTGTAGACCTCAGCAGGAAGTAGAGGCATATTCGGTCTTGTGACCTAGATCATGTGCCAGGCTAATTTTTGGGAAATTTAATTATAATGGGAGAACATTGAAGGACAAGGATTATAGGCTTAAGTGAATTTAGCGTTAAGCCCTTGGTTTTGACCACAAGTACATGGGAATTATGAGTTAATCCTAGAGCTAAAAGGATAATAAGTTTGCGCGATTAGTCTAAGAGAAACAATAGGTTTATTTTTTGACTGAAAGTGAGTTAATCAGTGTGTGAGGAGCATTATTTTCAGTCAATTCAGATGATTGAAACGAAAACAAAGATATCAAGTGAAAATTTAATAGAGGGGAAGAAGTTGCATTAAGTGGTATCATAGCAGGGAAGCTTTGTAAAGCCTGAGGCCCAAAAGGATTTGAAAAGGCTAGTAGAATAATGATAACAAATATGCCACCTAGAAGAGGTGGTCGAGAAAGAAATAGGATGGATGAGGACTTTAAGGTTGGAAGTAAGGCACACCCAGAAAAGAATATAAGCCATGGAGACAACCTAGAGAAGAGAACTTAATGTGGGAGACATCAACAATAACAAAGATATGAGATCAAAAGAGGAGATGGAAGGATCTTTAGGAACATAACAAACAAAGGAACTTTTAATAAAGTTGCTTACCTAAGTAAAGTTCAGGCTAAAGATGGAGGTGTCATTGTATGATGGAAACTTGAATGTGGAAGAGTTTCTCAATTGGATCAACACATTGGATAAGTACTTTGACTATGAAGGATTGGAGGATGACTAAAAGGTCAAATGTGTGGTGATCAAGCTAAGGGAACACGTAACATTATGGTGGAATAAGTTGCAGGCAGATCAAAAGAAGAAGGGAAAGGAAAATACAAAGAGTTGGGACCACATAGTGGGCAAGTTTAAAATAAAATTCATGCCCAAGGTTTACCCGCTGAATTTTTTCTAGAAAATTGCAAAATATAAGGAAGAAAACTATGGCAGTGAAAGAGTTCATTGAATAATTCTATAGCTTGAACGTCATAGAAAACCACATTGAGGAAAATGTTGAGAAGGTGACCGGGTATATAAATGGCTTAAGGTATGACATTTAGGATGAAATTGACCTCTTGCCCCTAAAGATAATGGAGGATTCCTATCAAGGAACCTTAAGAGCATAACAGAAATTGGCTAGAAAAAAAAAAACCAAAGGAAAAGAGCAAGGAGCCTAGTGAAGTAAAAATGAGCTTCCAACCAAGGAAGATTACAAACACCAAGAGAGGAAGAAGGAATTTCCAGCAGATAATCTCCTAGAGGAGGATAAACAAGGAGAAGAAGATGCTTCTTGAGAGGAAGAGGTAGAGGAAGAGAAGTGAGGTTTTATATATGTGGAAAGATAGGACATATGTCATGGAATTGTCCTAAAAAGTAGACATCCAAATAGAGGGAGAATCATATTATAGAAGCCAAAGAATGAACACCAAATGTAGACATAAAGGGAGAAATTTTTGAGATGAGTGAGCCATTAATGTTGAAGAGAATCTAGGTTAAAGTTGAGAAGAAAAATCTTGAACCAACACAATGGAGAAGTCTATTCGGGACAATGTGTAAGTATAAATGGAAATATTGCAAATGGTCATTGATAGTGGTAGAACTAACAATATGTTCTCTATAGAGATGGTGGAGAAGCTAGGATCGAAAAGGATGGTGCATCCTACTCCATATTAAATGTCCTGGTTGTACAAAGGACATCAGATGTTAGTAAGTGAAAAAAGTAGAGTCAAATTCCAAATTGGTAGCTACAAAGATGAAATTTTAGGTGACATTATTCCTATGGATGTATATCATGTCTTGTTGGGGAGACCATGACAATATGACAAGGGAGCTATTCAAGATGGAAGGATAAACACTTGCACCTTTGAAAAGGACAATTACAAATGTGTTGTTTCCTCTAGAAGAAAAGGGAGCCAAAGATGAAGCAGGCCCAAGTGTGTTGATGATGAATGGGAAAAACTAATGTAAGAAGTCCAGAGAAAGAAGAGGTACAATTTTCTTTTATTGGTAAGCCTAGAATTGTGCTTAAAAATACAAATTTCAGTGAATTTCCTGCTGAAATTAAAGTGCTACTAGATGAGTTTGTTGACATCATTAATGATAAGTTGCCAAATGCCTTACCACTTGTAAGAAGTGTCAGTCACCCCATAGACCTAATTCCAGGTGCAATATTACTGAATAAAGAAGCCTACAAGATGACACCCAAGGAGAATGAAGAAATCATAAAGCAGGTTCAGGAGTTTTTGAATAAAGGACTGGCCAGGAAGAGTTTAAGTCCTTATGCCACACCTATAGTTTTGAGTTCAAAGAAGGATGGAGGATAGAGAACATGTATGGGCTCTAGAGCAATAAACAAGATAATGGTAAGGCACATATTTTATTTACTTCTTATGGATGATGTAATGGATTGTTTGAGTGGTGCAATATCTTTTTTCCAGATTAGATTTTAAAAGTGGATATCACCAAATTAGATGAGAGAGGGTAATTAATGGAAGGCTACCTTCAAAACCAATGATGATTTATATGAGTAGTTGGTTATGCATTTTAGCTTGACCAATGCACCTAGTACATTCATGAGACTCATGAATGAAGTCCTTAAGGATTTTATTGGAACGTTTGTAATTGTATACTTGGATTATATTCTTGTATTTAGTAAAAATAGGGAAGAAATTTTGAGGTTCTTAAAGTTTGTTCTGAAGAGGTTGCAACAGGAAAAACTCTTGATAAACCTGGAAAAATGTTCATGAAAATAGAGTTAACCTATCTAGGTTTTATAATCTCTACAAAAGGACTAAAGATAGACCCAAAAAAGGTGAAAGATATCAAGGAATGGCCTAACGTGATGAATATTCGTGAGGCAAGAAGTTTTCATAGTTTGGATATCTTTTACAAAAACTTTATTATTAATTCTAGCCATATATGTGCACCTATAGTTGAGACCATTAAAAAAGTAATAACCATTTGAATGGAATGTTGCAGCTAACAAAGAATTTGAATTGTTGAAAGAGAATATAATAGAGCAACTAATTTTAGCTCTACTCAATTTTTGAAAACCTTTCCAAGTTAAGTGTGATGCAAGCAAAATGGCCATTAGTGTTGTTATATGGCATAGGAGGATAAACCTATTGGTTATTTCAATGAGAATTTGAATGAAATCAAACAAAAATATTCCAGATCTGATAAAGAATTTTATGCAGTGATACAAGCCCTACAAAAATGGAGGCATTGTCTCATGCATAGGGAATTTATTTTATATACTAACAATTATGCTTTGCAATTTATAACCAAGTAGGAGAATTTAAGTTAGAAGAATGTCGAGTGGTTTGAGTTCATGCAAAGCTTTACTTTGTTCTTAAACATATTAGTGGAAGCTATAATAGGGTTGACTATGCTTTTAGTATGAGGTGTTTGGTTTTGTAGGAATTCCAAGTGGGTATTTTGGGATTTGAACATCTTAAAGAAATGTACAAGGATGACCCAAAATTTAGAGAAGCTTATGAAGCATACAAGAATCTAGTGCTCAGTGATAAAACTCCTTGGATCAAATATATGATTCATGAGGGACTATTGTTCAAGGGAAACTTATTGTACATTCCAAAAGGCTCGATGAGAGACAATTTGTTGAAGGAAAAAAATAGTGGCGGACTAGCTGGGCACTTTAGCCATGATAAAGCCTGTGCTCAACTAAGATATTTTTATTATTGGTCAAGAATGAGGTACAATGTTAAGAAATTTGTGGAAAAATGCAGAATCTTTCAATATGCCAAATGAAAACAGTAGAACATTGGCTCATATCAACCACTACCCATACCAAACACAACATGGGATGCTATATGCATGGATTTTGTTTTGGGTTTACCTAGCTTTTAGAGAAAGAATGATTCAGTTTTTGTAGTGGTGGAGTGGTTCTCAAAGATGGCATGCTTTATATCAAGTTCAAAAACTAATGATTCCACCCACATTGCAAATTTATTGTTCAAATAAATCGAGATTGCATGGGCTACCTAGAAGCATAGTCTTAGATTGAGACACAAAAATTGTTGGGCACTTTTGGAGGAATTTGTGGAAGAATTTTGGTACCAACATTTTATATAGCTCATCCTATCACCCTCAGATAGTTTGACAAACTGAAGTAATTAACAAAAGCTTAGGAAATCTATTGAGATTTTGTGTAAATGAACACAAAGTTAGTGGGATCAAGTTCTCCAACAGATATAGTTTTCCTACAACAATTTGCCTAATAGAGGCATAGGTAGTAGCCCATTCCAAATTCTATATGTTATGAACCCCAGAGACATTATGAACTTAGAAACTTAGGAAAAGAGGAAGTGATAAGTGTTGATGTAGAGGAATTCGCTACAACAGCGCAAGATTTACATGAATGAGTTAAGGGACAACTTCAAGACATTAGCTATAAGTACAAGCAAAGGGCAGACCTCAAGAAAATTGAAGTAAATTTTGAAGTTGGGGATACAATATTATCTCATCTGAGAAAGGAGATATTTCCAAGAAATGAATATAATCAATTGAAGTTGAAGAAAATAGGGCCTTGTAAAATCTTAAGAAATTTCTCAGCTAATGCACATGAAATAGAGTTACACCTTGATACATGGATCTCTCCCATATTTAATGCAGTGGATTTTTACCCCTACAAAGCACCTAAAATGAGCAAGGGAAGATTGCAAACCATAAGCTATAATTGAAAGTTAATTGCAAATTACCCCAGATATGAGATATATCTGGATACATCTTAATTAACCCTATTTTGGGACCCATCACAAGTGAGATAAGCATTATATTTTTTATTAAATTTTTGTTGTGCACAATTACCGAAATCTAGTCCTTGTGTTATTGAGCTCTATTTTATCCAGCTCCAATGTCTTCTATATAAAAATTGTTGAAAAAAGTATCCAGTCAGAGGGGCAACTGGGCTGAAAACCCCGAATTGAAAGAAAAAAGGGGACATCTGGGCTGTGAAACCCAGATTCAAGACTTAAAAATATATTTGGCTCCATAAAAAACACTCTTGACCCTCGGATCATTGTAGATCCAGACCTCAAAAGGAAGTAGAGGCATATTCAATCTTGTGACCCTAGATCATGCATAAGGCTGATTTTTGGGAAATTTAATTATAACGAGAGAATGCTAAGGACAAGGATTATAGGCTTAATCACTTTTGGTGTTAAGCCTTTGGTTTTGACTATGAGCACATGGGAATTATGAGTTAAACCTAGATATAAAAGGATAATAAGTTTGTGTAGTTAGTATAACATAAATTCTAGGCTTCTTCTTTAACTGGAAAGGAGTTGATCAATGCTTTAGGAGCATAATTTTCAGTTGATTCAGACGATTGAAATGCTAACCACAAGATCAAGTGCAAATTTGATAAAGAGAGGGGGAAGGCTGCATTAGGAGCTCTAAAAATGTCCAAGGGCATCCCAGTAATTATGAAGGCTACTCAAATATGGAATATTTACAAGTTAGAAAGAATCGTTCAAACAAATGAAAAATTGTTGCCATCCAAGAAAAAATATGTGGAACATCCAGAAGTATTTGTTCAAGATCGCAAGAGAAGAGAAGTCATTGTATGGCCTAAAGCAGTGTCCCAAGCAATTGTACAAGAAGTTTGATTCCTTCAAGGTGAGCTAAAATCTTACTAAAAGTGACTATGAACATAATGTTTCAAAAGTTTAAATGGCATAAATATTATCTTGTTGCTATGTTTTGACAAAATGCTTGCTATAAGCATTGTTGAGATTAACAAGTTAAAGACTTAGTTAACTAGGACTTTTATTATGAAGGGCCTACAAGTATATGTTGTACTGAAATTTAGATTTGTACCAAATCCTTTAAATAACACTCTTCAAACAATTCAGGAATTTTAAGATCTCTAAAAAAAAAGAAAGAAGGAAGAAAAGAAGAAAGAAAGAAAGAAAAAAAAAAGAGAAAGAAAAAGAAAAGAAGAAGAAGAAAAGAAAAGAAAAAACAAAAAAAAAACAAAACACATAATATAGGACATATATAAATTAATGAACTTTAATTTGATTGCTCCTATTTGCTTGACTTAATTTTCAAAATCATTATAGTGTTTATGTCGTTGAGACTACTAGCACTCTTATTGAAGAAAGCATCCAAGAATCTCAAGGTTAATTATGTGATTATGTTGTATGAATATATGAGAGACTCCCAACTTTGTTGTTGGATTCCTTGTCCTTACATAACTTAGAGGAATTAATATTATGGATATCGTCAATTTATCAGAGAATAAAAGTCTCAAATAAGAGTCGATAAATTGCTATGATGTATAAAGTAAAAGACTTAAAAAACCATTGTAGTTATCAAGATTCACCAAGGTCATTTCTGTACTAAAAGTGCTTAGTGTGAAGAAAATTATGCATTGATGTGCCAAACAATAAAAAAGAAACATCACCATTTCAATAAATTAATTAAATAAAAACTATATTTCTTCGATTTTTTATTTTATTTATTATTTATCGATTAAAACTGCACTATATAACCCATAAAGATAAAAGCCTTTAAACCAACCAAATAAAAAGAAACAAATGAACTTATTAATAAGTATCCCTCAATTAAAAAAAATAAACTTATTAATAAGTATTCCTACACTATTTCATTTAAACAAATTAATTCATACCACAATTTTTCTAATGAAAAAATCATAAGTATCAATATATAAAATATAATAAATTATAAAAATTTACTCGAGAATAATCCATAGTTAACAATGCAATCCGTACGTCGAATCTATATACACCGTAGTTTTTTTAATTGAAAACCCATTAACATCAAGATATATATATATATAGTTTGACAATGTTAAACCGTCCACCAAAAGAGCACTTTGTCAACGTTTTCCCTATCAACCAACCCCTAAATGTATAACCCTACATGGTAGAGATATAGGTTACCTAAATGTAAGTATAACCCTACATGGTAGACATGTAGGTTAGCTAACTTTTATTATGATTAAATATAACCCTCAATGGTATAGGTTAACTTTTTTTTAATGATGGAATACGTTTTGATGTATTGGATTGATATGTGGATGGATAGATAATTGAATGTACTTCTTTTATTGAACCACAATTACTTGGATCTATTTTCATGAGTGGGTTTTCCTTTCAATTCTCTAGTGTTTTCTACACTGTCGTTATATATGTGATTGTGGGGGTGGGTGATTCTTTATAAATTTAAATATAGTATCATTGATATAAAAGTTTCATTAAGACAACTATTTATGTAATAGTTGTCATATTTTTTTATATTTGCACTATAGTTTATGATAATTTGTTTAAGTAATTTGATTTATTTGGTTTAAAAAAATTTGGTTGATATTGGTTCGTTGTTAACTTTGTAAATTAAATTTATTTAAAAAATAATATTTTGTGGGTATCTATTATATTTAAAAGTGTCTTGTAATGTGATTATATATTATTAGTAAATCTTCAATAATGATTGGGTATTGCAATAGGAAATGCTAAGATATTTCAATGGAAATTAAAAAGAAAACAAGAAAGTCTAATCCTAATCATGATAAAAAGACAAAACATGAGATGAAGATATTACTATGAAGTGAAGGGAAAGAGTACGAATTGGAAAATTAAATAAATGAAAAAAAGCTAATGAGTTATAAAAGTGATAAAGAGAAAGAACATGAGAGACTTGTAGAAATAATATTTCACAACAAGAATAACATTATGATGTGTTGAAGTTACCAACATATGAGGGCACAATAAACATGTCCAACCACCTATTCACTTTCAGTATCCACTAGGATGAGGAGAAAGAAATCAATCAATCCATCTATTAGATCACATTCAAAAGTGCATTATGAGGTGTTACACTTAAGTGGTATCAAAAACCCAATGAGAAGAACCATTTTTAATCTAGGATGTTGTTTTAAATTAGTTCAAGTATGTAAATGAAGACCACAATGCTGAAACTTTATAATTTAATAGGTTTAGGGATACTCAACAAAGGAAGGAAAAGAAATTTAATCTAGGATGTTGTTTTTTCTAATGGTTAGTTAGTTGCTCTTTTCATTTATTTATTTCCTTGCCTAGATCTGATTCATCATATTATCTTGAAGATGAATCACTCTGGATGGTTCGAAAGGCGTCGACAAAACTTCTCCTATGTAATTGTTTCCAAAAGAATTTGTTATTAAGATTATTAGTTTAAAAGTTAGTGGTCAAAAATTTAGTCATGTTAAAAAATTGGTGTAACTTAAATAAAATATGATCAATTGACATGCTACTGCATGACAGTTATTCAAACGAATGATTAAACTTGACTATCATCTCATATTCTAATTATAAAAAATATATATATAATAACATAAAAAAAGGCTGAGTAATTAAAAAAAATATTTTGACAAATAATATAATTAATATTTCCTAAAATTATTTATCTTAAAAATAATTAAAATTATTTTTTTTATTTTATTAAATAATATTATTATTTACTAAAATTATTTATCTTAAAAAATAATTAAAATTTGTTATTTTTTATTTTTATTAAATAAAATTTAAAATTTGGTAGAATGAAAAAAAAAATATAAAAAGCAGAATGCATATCTGATGGGTATTGTCAAAAAGATTGGTTATAAATACGTTATCTGATGGGTATTGTCAAAAATGATTGGTTATAAATACGTTTTATTGTTTTTAATTTTTAGATAATAAAAGTGTAATCAACCTTTTAATTTCAAATCAATATGGTTGTGTTTTAATGTGTATTTTTTTAAATATTTTAAAGTCAGCTATTTTTATTTTTTAAAGATGATGATTAATATTTGATCAAATCAATATAGTTTATATGGTCTTAAAAAATAAGAGATTAATTGAGATATTTTAATATTTTATTTTTATGACAAAAAAGGGAGAGACTCGTTTCTAGACAGTTTTGTTGACTTAACAAGTCAACGATTTTGAAAACTAGAATGGATATGAGTAAGAGTAAGGGAATCCAAAAGAGTGTTTTTCATTTTCATCCCAAAGGTGACAAACTCTTCTTTCCAAGGTGTTTTGGGAATTGACCAATCTATCGTCTTACTTTAGAGCTTATGAGAATTAGTTCTTATCTTGGCAATGTTCATTTCCTTTTTAAAATTGGTCAAAACAAAAAGATAATTATCGTTATCATCTCTTTGAATACCTTAACTTCCTTTTTCCCTCCATCTCTTTATCATCCCACAACTTATCCTTAAATTTGGAACTAATAATATTTTTAATATTATCGCTATTCTCTAAGATGATCTCTTCATTTACCCCTCAATGGTCTAGCTAATATTGGGCATCCTTATCCCAACCTCTCTTGAGTGTGAGTTGAGGGTTTTGGCTAGAACCAATTTTAGGGAACGTCTTGGCTCCCATGTTGTATAGCTTCTTTTTATACGTGAGATACCTAATCATATTCATGCTTTCCATAGGGGAAGGGCTAACTTCAATCAAGATGATAGGGTAGGGAGTATTTCCTTTAATCTTGAGGTTATAGATTATATATATTCCTTCAATTTAATGTAGTGATTTTTTATTTAGAAAATTAACATTTCTGTAATGTTTAAAATTAATATTTTTTATTATAAAAAATTACGATAATTTAGTGTATATATTTTTTATGTGGAAAATATTTTTATATTTTATATGAAAAATAGACGTGTTTTAATGATTCTATTAATTCTCACTAACAAGTCTAAAAGTCATAACATTATTGTTACTAAATAAATTGAATTTGGATTTGGAAAATTCCAATCATTCCTCCCAACCACAAAAAAAATTACAATTTACAAAATATGTGTGTGTGTGTGTCTATATATATATATATATATATATATATATATATATTATATATAATATATTAATATAATATATATATATATATATATATATTATATATATATATAATATAGATATATAATTAAAAAAAAAAATCCTCGATGGTCGAAAAAATCACGAGGTTATAGGGGTAGCCCAAGAAGGGATGCATAGTCTCACGAGGTGCAAAATGAAAGGTATTATTGCAACAATTGATTTGTCCAAGGCATATAATAAAATTAGCTAGATATATTTGTGCATGCTTCTTACTCACCTGGGATTTGGAATATCTTTCATCAAGTGGATTATGGGTTGTATTACTAATGTGACTTTTGTTGTTTTGATTAATGGCGCTACTTCCCCTTTCTTCCATTCTCAAAGAAGACTGAGACAAGGATGTTGTTTGTCTCCCTCTTGTTCCTTTTAATAGCAGAAGGCTTAACTAGGTTGATTTTGGAAGAAAAACGTAGAGGTGAAGTAAAAGGGATTGGGGTAGCCACAATTTTATTTATAACACATTTACTCTTTGCAAATGATATTCTCATATTCAACAATGGGATTAGATAGGATCTGCATCGCCTTAAAGAAGCTCTCAACCTATTCTTAAAAGCCACAGGTACGATCATAAATGAGAAAAAATATTCTTTGGTTTACGAAGAACTAACTCAAGTGGAACTTCATAGGGCTAAAACCTATTTTCCTTTTGAAGCAAAGAATATGAAGGAAAGCCTCAAATATTTGGGGTTACACTTAAAACTTGACTCCTATAAAAAGAATCATTGGAAATGGATTCTCGCTAAGATTGAGAAACATATTAAGCATTAGAGTTACAAATGGATCTTGAGAGTTGGATGGTTGGTTCTGATAAAATTGGTCCTAGTGGCAATTCCAATCTATTGGATAACTCTCACATGGATTTCGAAAGGGATTCTATATTCTATTAAGAAACTGTGTGGGTGCTTCTTATTTACAAGAGCAAAGGAGGAGGAGGTCCTTCCATGGGTAGCCTAGGAAAAAATAGCTTTACCTAAAGCTTGAGGGGGATGGGGGATTAGAGATTTGCCAACTTTTACAAGTTCACTAGCAGCAAAATCATGGTGGCATCTTTTGTCTGTGGAAAGTATTTGGATGGCAGTTGTAACCCGCAAATATATCTTCCCTCTTAGTATGGATGAATGGGTGCGAAACGTAACAAGAGAGTTCCAAACCCTTCATCCATTTGGAAAGCTATAGTGGAATCCTTCAGAGTGATAAGAGCAGGTTTGGTGTGGCATATTGGTAACAAAGAAAAAGTTAGATTTGGTATTAACCCTTGGGTGGGTTATAACGCAAACCATGATCTTCCAAGGGAAATGGTAACAACACTAAATGAGCAAGGCATTTTTTTCCTTAATCAAGTGGTGGATGAAGAAAGCTCTTCTTTCTGACATCAGGGTTGGAAGAATGTTGAACAGTTACACCTGAATGAGGCTTTTGTGGTGCATTGACATGATTACATAACATGTCTTCAAAGGTCTCAAATTGGGATTAAGGAAAGGGGAGACTCACTTAGGTGGGTACATGCCCCTTCAAGTATATACTCCCCTAAATTCAGGTACCACTATCAAATTGAATCTAGGATTCAAATCCAACAACATTGGTGGTGGAAGCTCATATGGATGTTGGAATGCCCAACAAAGACTAGCCCTTTTTTATGGTGTTTACTAAGGAATAAAATCCCGACTTGGGACAACTTATAACAAAGAAAAAAACAAGGTATGAGATGGTGTGTTTTATGTAAAAATGAGAAAGAGCCAGTCATTCGTTTGTTCTTCATATGCCCCTTCACAACAAGTGTATGGGAGGCAACTAAGAGGCTTTTGGGATACAACCTAGACTGGGAGGGCACACATTTGGGGAAGCATGGAAATCCCAGTGAGACAGAGCACAAGATGAGAAACTAAGGAAGACCCCACCTTTAATCTATTGGGGAATATGACAGAGGCAAAACAAAGGAATCTTCTGTAGGTTTTAACCCTATATAAAAATTACCTGCAAATGAATTATTATAACACAAAAATATACAATGGCAAGAACGTAAAACAAATATATACAAAGAATTTCCCTAGATCCCAAAATCGGGAATACGAGATTGATTTTTCATTATATTCCTTTCAATGTTACAGTACATATATATACATTTCAAAGCATTCATAAACCCCAATCTATTAACACTGGATTAGAACATAACCATAGTTCCCTTAACCAAATCTATAACATACAATGGGAAAATATTCATCATGCCCAAAACCATGTGCGAAAACCATGCGCAAAACCATGGGTAGTCCAACCCACCATCTTTGGCTCTGCCCCCCATGCTTGGGTCCACATAAAAAATAAATTCTTGGGGCGTTGTCCCAGATCCCATGCAGGGGGTAGTAACCCCCCTGCTGTGCCCAACACAATGTAACAACAACTTGAACTAATCGTGGAAATACTATAATATATATCCAACATCTTCAAAGACCAATCTTCAACACCAACTCTCATTGCCTTTAAAGTTGCTACAATCTACTATTTAGTTCCTTCCACTCAATCAATCCATGTTCCTAGAGTCATAAGAGAGGAGGAGATTAACACACAAATCCCTTGGTCATACTTTGACAAGGCATCAGATGCACAAGGTAGATTCAAAGGTGGTTTGGTAATTCACCTAAACAATCAATGATGCTTAAAATCAAAAATATGTCTGGGAAGCGGAACCAATAATTTTGCAGAACTTTTGTCCTTAAAACTCTTGCTTTGTTGGGCTAGGGAACTGGGAGTCAAATCTCTTCAAGTATTTGGGGATTCCTTAAACGTCACCAACTAGTTCAATGTTGTTCAGAGATGTCAAAATCATATTTTACTACCTATCTCAAAATAAATTCCATTCATTAGACAATCTTTTGATTTTATTTTATGTTGCCATATTTACGGGAAACGTAATACAGAGGCAAATATTCTCTCTAAGGAAGGTGTGGGACAAGATTTAGGCGTCTGGTTAGTCAGATAAGATATAGAGGGGACGATTCATGAGTATCTACATCAACCTTTTTTCTCATGTGTTAGGGTCCCACCCTAACCCCCTTATTTATGTAGTAGGATTGAGTCATAGTTATAGTTAAGTAAACAGTCAATAAAGCCCATATTAATAATTGTAAGTGGTTAACCCGCATTTAATGATGGGACCAGAGTTAGTTGCAAATGGGCCATGGTATTAGATAGATGGTATTAATAAGAACCATGGTATTGCATGTATGAGTCATATATAAAGGATAGAGACTCCCTGAGAGGAGCATCGTGTCTTATTTTGTAATCGAGCTCTGCTCTATTGGAGGTTGCCCCCTCGAAGAGGCAAGTGAACATTGCTTTCTGAATAATAAAATACTTGTTGTTATTTCTCATTTTTCTATGTTATGGGTATATTTCTGCGCATATTTGGTATTCTTGTATCGTCATGCAGGTTAAGATCATAACAAGTGGTATCAGAGCACTTTCCAGGGCCGGTGGGATCTCCATTTTGTAGCAAAAAAAAAAAATTTGGCAAGAGACGTGTTCTGGCGTCTTTAAACCACGGGATCTGTTGTTAAGCACATAAACCTGTGGATTTGGGGAGGCATGCACGCAGGAAATACAAGAGGTGGTCATGCTTGTTGGACTCCCTTGTAACCCCTGTGGGTACCCCTTCGAGTAGTAGCGCATTA
>APFE030344108.1:213812-228496 GCA_000404065.3 Pinus taeda | reverse complement strand
AAGTTCTTCCGCATATCTAGCATGAGGCAACAAATCAACTTGTTGCAATATTTCCTCGATGCATGGGATCCTACCAACTAGGTGTTCCAGATTAGAGGCAAATCCATCCCCTTGACTGTTGTGGACATTTACTTTTTGACTAGTTTATCGAGGCATGGTGCCCCTCTCTCACTCTCAGGTTCCACCCGTGGGGGTGAATCTGTGAGGGATTATATTTTTCGATACTATAGAGAAGGATATCAGCCGAGCAGGGGCGGAAAGATCAACATCTGAGATGTCACTGATCGGTCCTTGAGGACCATCTTGTTCACCTTTTCTAGACTGGCTAGTAGTGCGGCTCTTCACTTGGCCAACAGGTCTTACATGCAGTATGCCTTGGAATGCCTCGAACCGAAGGTATTCAACTGGTGTGATGCAGTACTTTTGGTGATAAAAGAACAAATTACCAAGGTGAAAAATGGACGATCTAAGAACTTTGGCTATGGTTCCATTTTGATTGCTTTCACATTGGAGAAGATCCCATTGATGTAGCCGCAGTACATTTCACTTGGTTTGTCGCCACCGACTAAGCCACGGATGCAGAGATGGGTTGACCTTATGGCTCGACATGCTGGTTAGCTACAAATTTCTTTCTCTGATGCTTTCTTTGAGCGGTTCAACCATCAGGAGATGGTTTATGCCGAGTGTCCGTACGCTGGTATGGATTTCCGGGGTGACCCGGATTTGGTGCTGCCGGCTGGCGAGCAGTGGAGTGCTATAGGTAAAATTTCTGACCATATCCCTATTTATTGCTTTTATAATGTTCCTGTGATTTCTTTTATCAAGACTAATCAAAACTCATGTGCTCATGCAGATATCAGATCGGTGCGACCAACAATGCGACTGAGAGCACCAACTGTTGTTCCAGCAGGAGAGGCTATAGGGACGGTTGTCCTTCGTGACCTGGATGTGGCCGAGACTCTTGCAGCATTGCAGGATCAGATCAAAGGCCTCACTCTTGGTATCCTGGATGTGAGGACTAACGAGCTGCCTCTGAGATTACAACGACATACTACTGGCATGCCACGTCGATGGACTAGGCTTTTACACATGATTGCACAGGCAGTGACTTGTTATCACCAACACCATTAGACTAGGGTGCCCCCTAGCATTTTGAGTTTTTGGGTCATTTGACTGATTTGTCTTGGACACAGAACACTATGTGTAAACCATAAATAGTTTATATATATTTTTGATTTTCGGAGCTTTATTTTGGTTAAGTTACATGATCCTGATGCAAATATTGATGAAATGCTTTTCTTTTATAAATGTCACAAATGTCTATCTAACACATAATTTTCCAATGAATCTGCTAATGTGTTTAAGTTTATGGAAATATGTTGATATTGAATAGAATCAAACTGTCTTTCCAAAATCTTGACCCTTCAGAACATGCGATAGATAGCTGGATTCCACACAGAGTAGATACCGGTGAGCTATAGAATGACGAGTTGTGAGTCTAGCCTGACAACAAGTCAACGTATGCCATGTGCGATGGCATCAGAGAGGAGCTCTATCAACACGTTGTATTCAATGATGTTGTTCATTGATCGGCTAATGCATACCCCTCTGAAACTTACTAACTCGCCGCTTGGATCAAAGATGGCCCAGGCCGCAGAAGATAGGTTGTGCGAACTACGGCTCGCTCCGTGAACATATCCAACAAATGATTCCAATAGGTTCGACATTTGTAACAAATGCAAAAGTGGATTATCTAACCAAAACGATTGCTCTTAGCGAAAACAAAAATGTAACAAAAACTTATGAAGAGGTTACTATACTGTGTCAAGCATAGTAACACTTAAGGTACAACCCATTTCGGGGTTGCGATAGTGGAATTCCATCATAGTCTACTAACTCGTAGGCTCCTTTTTCTAATACACGCTTAACAATATAGGGGCCCATCCATAAATACTGGAACTTACCTGCTCCCAACTTATCAGACTCTTGGTCGTAAAGTAAGACCAGATCACCTTCCGAGAAGACACAGGGTTTGACATTCTTATCAAACTGCGCCTTGACTCGTTTCTTATGTGCTTCGTTAGCCAAGGCGGCATCACGACAGGTTTCATCCAGTTGGATTAATTCCAAGAAATGAGCCTCTTCTTTTGAAGTTCCAGGGAGAAGATCGACTGTGAGTTTGAGGGATGAGATTTCACGCTGAACTGGTAAGATTGCTTCTAGGCCATACACCAGCTGAAAAGGTGTAAACCCAGTCGCATTTCTCACCGATGTCCAGTATGCCCACAGGGCTGAGTATAGGATTAGGTGCCAACTCCATTTATGGACTCAAATCATCCTTTGCAGCATGTGCTTCAGGACTTTTTTGATTGCCTCAACTTGCCTGTTAGCTTGCAGATAATACGAAGTAGAGCTGTCGTGGGATAGTCATAATTTGGTAGCTAACTCAACCATCATGTGATTGCAAAAATGCGATCCATGATCTGTGACTATAGCTTGTGGAACACCAAATCTGGAGACTACATGATTGAAAAAGAAAAGAGCAGTGGTTTCGCCGCTGTTTTTTAATCTAGGCATCGCCTCAGCCCATTTCGCAAAATAGTCAACTGCGACTATGATATACCCATGCCCCCCGGTCGAGGTGGGGTTACATGTCATGAAATCTATGCCCCATTTGGCGAATGGCCCAATAGCGACTACTGGTTGCAGAGGTGCGGGTGGTATTCTGGTTTTGTGATTGAAGATTTGACAAGCATGGCAACTTCTGACTGCAGTTATGCAATCCTTGAAATGGCCAAAAGTATCCTGCTCGTAAAATATTTTGTGCTATAGCGTAACTAGATTTATGCCCCCCACACTCGCTTGAATGACAATCGCTCAAGACTTTTTTGGCCTCCTCATGGGTGAGGCACCTCCACAGAACTGTATCGATACCACGATGGTAAAGTGTATCACTGACGATCATGTAGTCTTTTGCTTGGTATCGAGTACGTCGTTGCTCTGAACGAGAGGTATTAGACCTATATGTTTGGGTCTGGAGATAGATGATTATATCTCCATACCACAGATCGCTTGAAGATATCAGGAACAAAGATTCATCCACGATTGTTGCATTGGATGTTGAATCGTTGGACGACGATGGGAGATCGCATAGTAACTCCGCAAAAACCAGGGCTTTCTTTGGTTTGGATTTTACGAATTCTAAATCAAACTCTTGCAAAATTGCTATCCATTTGGAATATTTGCCCCCCAGCAACTTTCGCGACAAGATATAAGTCATGGGGTTGCAATATGACAAAATGGTAGTTTTTCGAAAGAGGATATAGAGTCAAAATCTCTGTATCGCTTGAACAGCTGCGAGAGCCAGCTTTTCAACATAGGAGTACTTGGTTTCTGTATCATTTAAGTTTCAAATTAAATAATAGATAGGATGTTCAATTCCATTGTCTTCTTGAACTAACACCATTGCTATGGTCGTATCTGCTGCAGCCAGATACAGGTTAAAGTCTTTTTGATAATTAGGAGCATACATTAATGATGCCTTTATTAGGGATTCCTTTAGAGCATCAAAGGAAGCTTGCGCGACCTGATCCCAGACAAAGGGTACTTCTTTTTTCAACAGATGCGTATAACCTTGCAAGTTCAGCATAATTTGGAATGAACCTCCTCAGAAAGTTTGCTTTCCCTTGGATTTTCTGAATTTGAAACAAGTTTGAAGGTGGAGGCAAATCAATGATTGCCTGAACCTTACACGGGTTGAAACAAATACAGTCCTTTGAGACTACAATGCCAAGTAAACGACCAGAACCGACAAAAAACATACATTTGTGTGCATTGAAGCATATCTTGTAGTGTCGACAACGTAGAAATATCGCTCTCAAATGCTGCGGATGATCAGTCCGCTTTCGCAAATGAGCCAGAAGATCGTCGATATATGGTTGAACGATGTTTTTGATGTCATGGAAAGAATAATTCATTGCCCTCTGAAAGGTTTCCCCTGCATTCTTTAAACCAAAAGGTAGCTTGCGGTAAGCGAATGTGCCCCACGGACAAATAAATGCAGTCTTTGACTAGTCTTGTGGGTGGATATTTATTTGATTATACCTAGAAAATCCATCCATAAATGAAAATATTTCACATCTGGCGCATTCATCAATTATCTAGTCAATGAAGGGTGTAGTGTAGTTGTCTTTTGGACAAGCTTGATTTACATCCCTATAATCGACACACACTCTAATCGTTCCTTGCTTTTTCATCACAGGAACAATATTCGATACCCAATCAGTTAGAGGAACCGGGTAAATCGAAACCAGCATGGAGAAGTTTTTCAGCTTCTGCCTTGATGACAAAAACTTTCTTGGGGTGCACCTGCCGAAGCCATTGTCGTACTGGTTTGACATCTGGAAACATATTAATTTCGAATTCAACTATACTCGAGTCAATGCCTGGCATTTCTTCATATGACCATGCAAAGACATCTCTGAACTCACGAAAGAGAGCGTAATATATTTCCAGTTCTGAAGGAGAACAAGATTTGCCGACATGAATATTCTCTACAACATTCGGTTTGTTCGAGATATTGATGGTGATAGTCTCTTGAATATTGGACAAGTGTCGCTCAAAATCCACCGTATTTATAGTATTTGATAGGAAATCAAAAACTGAAGGATGATCGAGGTCACTGGAACAATCTTCTTTGTAATCTGGAATATGGGAACGATGGTGGTAATCTTCCCATGGTGCCCCATCAATCATCATTGACTGAACAATTCCTTCGTCTGCAGAATGTACATGCAACCAAGGATCTAAAGAGATACCATATTCCTTAGACCTATCTATCTAAACGCTTGATGAGCATTGATTTGGGTTCACCTCCCATACCGAAAACATTGATTGCTACAATATTTGTATTGGGCTTGGAGGTAAAACCTCGCGATGATCCATGCTAACATCATGATTGGATATCTTCTGAATGGAAGACACCATATTGCAGGTTCCCACCGTGGCCACTTCCCCCAGATTGTTTGGAGGCGATAGGGCAAAAGTACCCATTAATGTTGGGCCTTTTAGTAGGCCTACTCCGAAATTTTGAAGCAACTGAGAACTCCCGTGGATCATCGGAATGCTTCCCGTAACTTGTGAACTGTTGGGGAGAAACGTTTGTTGGTCAACGATTGTAATTCCTCCTTGGAAAGGAAATGAAATCTTTCTGAAGTATGTCGACACAACAGAAGCCATAGCATATATCCAGGGCCTTCCCAATAGGATGTTGTAATCGAGGTTTCTGTCGATAATTTCAACATCAATTTCTATTGTCTTGTCCCCTAGTTCGACTTGCAAGTTACTTAAAATCCCGTATGGAGTGTATGTTCGTCCATCAAATGCTTTCAACGTCGTCGACAATCACGACAAGGTTGGTGAGCCCAAAGTTTTCTAGCAACTCATTGACATAATACATGTAGATGCTCCCTCATCAATAATCGTTCGATGAACAGTTTTGTTGAGGGCTTTCACTTGAATAAGGAAAGCAAGTTGAGCTGGTAACTGAGGGTCATATCCTTTATGATTGAAGGTCACAAGATTGGAATCCGCTGGGTCAATCCCACCTATTGCTGATAATAGAGCCTGCTTTTGGGAGGGGAAATTTTGTAGTAACTCAAGTGTCGACATAGCGGACGACGATTGGGCCAGGTCCTCTACTATATTATAATTCTGTGTTGCTCTAACACGAGGATTAAATGTCAATTTGTGTACTACTCCCTTTGGCGGCTTTATCGTTAGCTCACGAATGATGGGTCACACAACTTCGGTCGAAGTTGTCGTCGAACTAGTAGGTTGATCAGTAGCCTTGTTGTTCGACAGCTGTGGATTCCCGTAATCTTTATTCCTTGCCGATATTAAAACATCATTTCGCTGTTTTGAAATGGACAACATAAGTACTTGGGATGGGGAAGCATTGTCACTAGCAACCAGATTGGTTCCTGGGTTTGGAAATGGATTAGTCAATACTACTGAGGTTTTTGAATTCTTTAAGAGTTTCCTAAGCTCAGCTTTATGTGGACATTCTTTCCTCCAATGATCCTCATCGCATATAAAGCATGGATGATTTGGTTTCCTTTTCCCAGAAGGGTTTGCAGAAGATTTTTCAGGAGACGACTCCTCCTGTTTCTTCTTTTTCCCTTTCTTTTTCTTCTTGCCTCCTGGTTTCTTCGGTTCTTTGCCTTTGTCAGTCGACACAACATTTACCTCTGAGGCAAGAAGTTCTTCTTTTTCATTTTGACTAGAAACAGTATGAGCTTTCTTTAATGTAGCCTTTACGGTTTTCGTGCTAGTCGTACCTATCATGCCATTGCCGACATGAGAGTCTTTGTTTGATTTAGGAGGAGGGGGAATGGAAAATTTCGGTCTAGGAGCATCAGGGATTTTGTCATAGAGCGTGCCAGACTGAGTATAGATCAAGTCTAGATATTGCGCACGAGCAATGACTTGCTCTTCAGTGACGACCCCTCCCTTTGCCACATCTTTTATGATATAAGGTAATAATGACTTAATAAACCATTCGGCTAGCAGCTGATTAGGAACATATGTTTTTACCATTCTACGATGACGTCGCCACTCATGGATATGATCAGATATGTGAGTGGCTGTCATTTGTTTGAAATTGGTAAGAAGCTCTGTTCCTGTTTCGTACCTTATTGGTAACTGAAAACGGGTTAAAAAGGTTGTGGCAAGGGCGCTGAAGTTATCGAATGAATTTCTAGGCAATTTGATGTACCATTTTGCTACCGGACCAGTTAACATTCGCTGAAAAAGGCAAAGCCTGATCGAATCATCATTGAGAGTGTTGGATGAACACCACAAATGAAAGGTCATCACATGATTCGATGGGTCTTCACCCGGATTTCCATTAAATTTAGGAATATCTGACGGAAGTTTATGAGGAATCGCTAGCCACCAAGGGGCATAAGCAATTGGATCGTTTGTTAGCCGATTTAGATCTGGTAACTCTAAAGTCGCCACGAAGGGCAACTGTTGATTCAGGTTCGGCGAAGCATACCCAGGATAAGATGGTATTTCCTGAGCAGTGGGTCTTTGCATACCAACATAATGCATATGATGCTGATAACTTTGGTAAGGTTGATGGGCATAACCATTATGAAATGATTTATGTTGACCATTTTGAATATATGGTTTCCCATTACTTGCAATGATTTGTTGCTCAGATCCTTGGTAAACTTGTTGGAATTGCGGTTGTTGATATTGTACCAGCCATGGTTGTGAAGGCATTTATTGTTGTCTAATACTTGCTATTTGATCAAGATGAGGGGTAATAGTACCCATTTGAACCTGGGTCGCTCTGGTTAGGGAGCCTTTAATAAGTGATTGGGGCTGCATCGTGGAGACAGGAGGTTGTTGTATTACGACTTGAGAAACTTGAGGTTTTCATACAACAGGCAATGCTTGTACTTGCGACACTGTCACAATGGCCAGTGTAGTGGGGATATTTGACATAGGTAGGCTTTGTTGCATTGAGTATACAACTCTTGGTTTTTGAGGTAGTATTGGCACCCAACCACTGGATGTAATTACAACATGACCCGAATTCTGTTGCGAACTCCCATATGGTTGTTCTCCCGGAGGAAACAATGAAATGACATACTGCCCCCCATATGGCAGCAATCCAGTGCTCAAAGGAATGATTGGCCTTTGGGGACCGGACTGCCCAAATTGATACTATTGCGAAGGATCAATTTGCTAAGACTCAACATAAGAGATTCTGGATATTATTTCGGATGAACAAACGAGAACAGACCATACTGTCGAAACAGTCCCTGGATGAACTCCATCTAGCGGTTGAGAGCTAGTTGGGACAGATGGTACACCAACAAACATTGTTGGAATAGCAGCAGGAGGTTCTGCTACTGTTGTGTCAGGTGACACAGTCCTCGATGTCGACGGTTGTTTAGACATATCTAGTCTATCCAAACGATTCCCTAGCAATTCTACAAGAACTTGCGATGAAGGGAGACTAACTTCTGATGAAGAAGGATATACGGTGATCTCGGCTCCAAAATGCAATGGAGTACTGGATGGAGGATCCTCCACAATCTCTTCTATAGCAATCAATCCAGGAGAGAGAGGGAGACCGTCAGGTCAGTAAAATATTTCTGGTGCCGAAGAAGGTATAGATTCTACAGCGACAGTTGTTGGATGGGTAACACCTTCTGAATCAGCTGTAGGCGAAGCCGGTTCAGGAATATAAGTGTTTACCATTACACTAGGATCAGTTCTAATGTCCTCTTGTGGCTGCGAAACTTCTTCTGTAAAGGCAGGGGTACTAGAAATGGTTGGAGTAACCGAAGTCCCTGAGGATGTTGGAACACAAGTTCCAAGCAAACCAGGGGACTTTGATCCGGTTAAACGAGTTTGCTTTGTCCAGAATAGTTTCATTTCCGAAGTCAAAGATGGTTGACTCGTTAATCTCTGCGAACGAAGAGGTTTCAATTGACTTTCTTCCACGATTGCAGATTACTTGATCAACTCAAAATAAAGTGGAAAAAGTGATTCCGAATTTAATGAATTTTAGACGCTTTGACACAACTTGCTTTTTCAATTTTTAAGAGTCGAGAAAAAGTTAAAGATGACTCTAGTCGCCTTCGATTTTTAATGAGCTTGAAGTGACAAGTGCTCAGATGGACCTTTTCCTTTAAGGAGTCCAAAAAGGAACGAAAGAGACTACTGTGGAAATCTAGACAGAGGGATTACCAAACCAATCGCAAAACTGCAGAATACCTTTTACGGTACGGTAGTCAATCTTCCCGAATGTTGTGTTCAGTGCATTGCGATCGATAGGGCAGCAGACACGGCTTCCTAAGGATAAAGGATATAGCCTATTGGGGTTTCCCAATATATACTAGATGGTACGTGGGAGCACAAGTCCGTACTGGCACTTGTCATCTCAATGAGGAGGAATCACCTAACCTACAATGAAAGCGATAGTTACCAGGTTTTACGACGCTGGAATACGTCTCTAGCCTAGACTTCTAAATGTTGTGCGTTAGGTTCCAAAGCGTTTTTATGTTCATTGAATTTATTTTACAGTTGATCTTTCTTAAGAAGTTTTCCTTTCAGGTTTACTGCGTGATGTAGATATACAATTCCTAAAATGCAATCTAAGATGATAAACAATCATTCAATATTCTTTTTGCAATGAAAATCCTAGCTACTAAGGAAAGAGAAGCGGTATTCTTTCAACATAGAGCAGAGATCACACACTAGATGCACTGTCCTAAATCAAAATCAACAAGCAGTCTAAATGCAAATGCACATTTATGTATTTATTTTCGCTTTCTTAATGTGTGAATGACAAAAAGAATTCTAAGTACAAATCTAAATCGTTTCAAGTGATAGTACTAACAATTTTCTCTTCAAAATACGAAAGGAAGATAATGACGGCACTTTGTGATTTTGAATTGAAAACTGCTTTCGACACTTGAAAAACTATTAATTCAAATCAAATACAAGAGTAACAGTGTAATCAACCATCAAGAACAGTAGGATTCTTTTCTTTGACTGAAAACAACACTTGCGACACTTCCAAATCAAAAGATGATAGTTTGATTACGCTACTTCTTTGTAAAGGAGGACTGTAAATGACGAACAATACATAAAAACATTGAAATTTCTTTGTACAGTGGAGGCTGAATCATGAAAAGGAAGGGAGTTTCCATAGTGGTATACTGATCACAGACAACAAAACTCTTGAATAAAGCTGAAGAGAGCGAACAAAAAAACAAAATTTGGAAGCAGAAGAAGTCTTATCTGATCATCGCACTTGTAACACAGGGAAAGAGTGATGCATCCCACCTACTGCACACGAGAGGTGCGATGCATCTAGATTCCCAAGAGGAGAAGGTGCGATGGTCCAGGGATGAGACTTCAACTTGGTTCTTGGTCACAGTTTGCAGCTTAGTTCATGGGTTTAAGCCGAGCTAATGATAGTCAGTAGATGCAAATCACAGGGGCTGATCTAATGAGGTTACTTGAGCCACCACCAGGGCAATTAGGATGTTTGCAAATCAATTGTTTAGTTTATAAACAAAACCCGAAGATAGACTGAAGCAACATTGATCTACTTTGCACTTGCATAGAAAATGCAGTTCGAAGGCTAGCTGGCTTGACTTTAGGCTCCATCTGTCATTTATAAAGCAAACAAATATAGACAAGCAAACAAGCTATTCACTCCCCAGTGGAGTCGCCATTTTGTTATTGGGAAATCTAGTGTCTATGCAGAGCTGCTAGTCCCACTAAGACGGGTAGCTATCTTAGAAACAAATAGATTAAAGTTACTTTCATTTTCCTTTACGAGAAGTAGATAGGAGAGGAGAAAAGAATACCAACCTCAATCTTTCGCTTGGTTCCTTCTCCCCTTTGATGGATCTTTGCCGCTCCTTCCTTGATTACTCCGCTTCAAAGAGTACCTGTAAAATCAAAGCAGCATAATACCTTCAAAGTGTAGAGATCTACAATCATAAACAATATAGGACCAGAAATATATTGACCACACAAGTGCATATATTATCAGACATACAAGAATGTGGAGGAAAACTTGAATAGCTTTATTGATATAAAGATTAGAAGTGAGGATTACAACCCATTGATCTGGCCCAACATCATCCTCCCAGCATGAAAGCCCTTCTTCACCTCATGAAAATATTAGATCACCCAACACTATGATGTTCCACCAGGAAATCAACAACACTTCGTTACAAGATACAAGATTCCAACCTCTGGATCTCTGGGATGAGGGATCCATATATAGATGATTGCAGGGGGGTGAGTCAGTCTCTGGGATTTTGATTAGTGTCCTCTCTCTGATAGTTCTTGATTCCACTTGGAGATTCATGATCTCTTACTCATCCCTGGGCGAATTCAAAGAGGCAAGTGTCATAGGAGAAGTTTCTGGAAGATTCCATGATCATCCACCTTGCAAACCGTCTCTACCATTTGTCCACTCTTGCCCATCCCACCCTACAGAAGGGCTCTTCAGTATGCATCACACTTTTTGCATGTGGCAGGTCAGATGCATCACATCCTTTGCATTGAGCAATCTGTATGGTCCAGTTTTGACCAGTTTTCTGTGGAGAACTTCTGGGAGATGATGTAACCAGCTAACCTTGTTCCTTTAGGGTATGAAACAACACTTTTAGGGACGCAGAAGCCCTTGGTTTATGGACATATATGATTGGGGTTGCAGTGCCCAAATATGTCTATAACACTTGGAGATGAATGAATAGAGTTTATTTAGATTTTTTTAAAGCTTTCGCAGGCTGTATATACTAAATGCTCAACAACTCATATTGTTTTATGTAAGGATTGTTATTATATTTTACTATATATTTATCATGTCATTTTGTGAATGTATATATGAAGACACTAGCCCTTTTTTCACTATATATTTATCTTAGATGTCATTTTGTGGATATACATACATGTGTGTTTTGTGTACCCATATATAGCTGGTCTTTTTAAGAGTGTTATTGATGCACATTCATAATTGAATCTTTGATAGTTTTGCAAATATATTTGATGATCAAATCACCCTGTGACGTTGTTTTGCTATGCTTTGCCGTCGATTCCAAAAAGAAAAGATAGAAATCTTGAGGAAGAATTAAGAAAGTATATTATCTGAAGAGTGGCATATATAGGTTATTAATGGTTGGGGCAGTGTATGTTACAGGTTAGGTTTAAGAAAGTATATTATCTGAAGAGGCATATATTGCATTGTTCGTTAATGATTTTATAATATTGTATATATTGGTTGTTGATTTAGATTATTTTATTAATTTTTATTAGTGTCGCACGTTATTTAAAGAATCCACAAACTTAGTTAGCAGTTTTAAAACTTTACAATAAAAATGGAATTTCAAAACATATTCACTTATCAAATTAGATGGTTTTCAAATGTCCCCAATAATTTTAAAAATTAAAAAAAAAAACCCTTTGATAGTTTTTGTAAATTTATCTAACGATAAAATCACCCTATGAAATTCCATCCTTGCTTTGTCGTGGCTTTTGATTCGAAAAAGAAAAGGCAGAAATCTTGAGGAAGAATGAGAAATGAGTAGAAAAACAAAAGGGAAATCAGATTTGATAGAGACATATTGAACGCACTAGCACGATGGTGCAACCGTATTAATTATTTATTTATATTTTAATTTAAAATATAAATAAAATTAATATAACATGTATAGTAAGATCTAAATCTTCTACCATTATATACTCTATCACTCAGTGGCCCATGCCTCTGTTTACTGAAATGACCATTATAGTAGTTATATATATATACTATATATATATAAATTATAATATGGCAGAGTTAAGTTGTCATTTCATTAATAACAAGTAAACCTTTCGATTTTAAACATATTATTCGTCACTTTAAATTAATTTAATGTAAATAATAAAGATAAAGGTAGCTGAAAATGTTGAATAAAGGAAAAACTAAAATATAATAAAAAGGAAAGAATGATAATAATGTAAACGAAATTAAAGATAAAAGTATATTGAAATTCTATTTTAAGAGAGAAAAGTTAAAATTAATAGAAAATTAAGATAAGTAAAATTATATAATGTATTAAGTAAATTTTTTTTTTTTTTACCAATTAAATATTACTCTATCACTTAGTGGCTCCCGTTGCCTCTGGTTCCAAGAATGACCCCAACATATAACACCACACACATATTATATATATATATATATATATATATATATATGGGGTATAGTAAGATCTAAATCTTTGTTTTACTATCAAACCTAGCAACAATATAATGTAACATTTATACATATCATTTTTAAAATAACAATATTTGTATAATAAAGACATGTTTTATAATTTCAGTCAATATCAATTCTCTAGATTAAATAAAATATAACCTAATTTAGGTACTAATTATTTTAAATTTTAATATGTAATATTTACCAATCCAAGGACATTTGGGGCATGCCTCTCTTGTTATGATTTATAAATAGTATATTGTTTTCATTGAACCATTTATTATTTTTAAAATAAAAATATAATTTCAAATTAATTAGAAAGTTAATTAATAAGATTAATTTTATGCGGTTAGTTTTTCTTCATTTTATAAATCGATGGTCCATTTATAATAAGAGGTCAACGCAAAACTGACTAAAAGATACGTTAGAGTTAAAACCAACCATTTTAATGAAGAAATTTTAATAATAAATACCTAATTTTAAGGTGATATTCAAACAGACAGTCAAACACCATAGACCCTTGTGCCGATTCTAGAAAACTTAACCAAATTATTTGGAACAAACATCTCCATGTGATTTGTTTAGGTTTAAATCATATGCAATATACCCATTCCTTTGTGGGCTTATGCTATTTACTTTGGCAACTATAGAGCCAAAGTAAGTCTCTCTACCATGGTAAATATTGAGATCACAGGCATATTCATTATTCATTATTACTAATAATTTTTCATCATAGCATTGGACTATGTGTTAATAGCTATGTGATAATGGTATGGGTTAATATTCATTATTAATTTTGTTTAGTATTTGTGATAATGGTATGTGCAGGAGCGGGGGTTTCGAAAGACACAAAAGAGAAAAAAATGATTTTTTTTAATATTCACCCAAGATATTAACTTTTCAAATCATATCATACCATTTAACTTTAAAAAATATTATAAACAAAATTAATTTATGTGTGTGTGGGTGGTAGAGTAAGTTGTCGTTTTATGTTTTCATACCATTTAACTTTAAAAAATATTATAAACAAAATTAATTTATGTGTGTAGGTGGTAGAGTAAGTTGTCATTTCATGTAAAACATAAAACATAATTGAAAGTAAATTTTCAATTTTAAGATATTAAGTTGTTAGCTCGAGTTAATTTAATGTAAGAATTAAAGATAAAAGTAAACTGAATTAATTATGAAGGAAGAAAGGTAAATTTAATTGGAAAATTAAAATATAAATAAATATAAACTGAAAAGATAGAATAGTTGTAATGTAAAGAATAAAGATAAAATTAGATTGCAATTTTAATTTATCAAAAGAATGGTAAAGTTAATAGGAAATATAAAATACAAACAGAATGATAATAATGTAACGAATAAAGATAAAGGTACATTGAAATTCTATTTTATGAGAGAAGGGTGAAGTTAATAGAAAAATATAAATATAAATAAATATACACTAAAAAGAAAGAATGAGTAATGTAAAGAATAAAGATAAAATTAGATTGTAATTTTAATTTATAAGAGAAGAATGGTAAAGTTAATAAGAAAAATAAAATATAAACAGAATGATAATAATGTAACTAATAAAGACAAAGGTACATTGAAATTTTATAGAGAAGGGTTAAAGTTAATTAGAAAAATTAAATATAAATAAATATAAGCTGAAAAGAAAGAATGAGTGAAATAAATTAAGAAAAGAAAAATATGAATAATTTATAAGTTGTCATTCAAGATAAATTTATTTAAAAAAAAAAAAAATATTATGAAATTTCAGCTTACTTTAAAATAAAGATAAAGCTAATAGAAATAAAGTAAAAAGGAAAAAATGTCTAGAATAAATTAAGAAAAGGAAAATATGAAATATTCATATAATATACTTTAAAAACACTTATAAAATATATTATGAAAATAATAA